>PVIH01003532.1:96323-118905 GCA_004025045.1 Sigmodon hispidus
CTTTTATTTTCAAAAAAAAAAAAAAGGAGAAAAAAAGAAATACAAAAAATGCATATAAGATACTTTTTAAGCCTGATCTACAGAGCTAGTTCTTGTATTAGGTGAAACCTTGTCTTGAAAACCAAAACAAAAGGGGGGGAACCCTAAAATTAAAAAGTGCAAAATGGTGGAAAAAAGGAAGCCTAAAGAAAAGCCTAAGAGAAAGAAAAAAGAAAAAACTGACAATTTGAAAAATCAAGATATATTAACAACAAAGTACAATGAAGGCCTCTGATTTCATATATTTTACAGGTATGAGAGGAAAAGGACACTTTCACACTTGCACAGCTCAGCCATAATCAGGACATTGCAGTTAAAAAATGGTATCCTCTTCATTCACTTTTAGATGATGCTAATTTGTTTGTTGCCATCTGCACTTTGTTTGGCAGGGCTTAAACTGTTATAAGCAAGTGAAAGGAAATTTCCCATTTCTTCATTTCATGGAAACCCCATAACCAGGCATCTGGGTAGCCAGGCAGCTCAAAAGCAAGTGGTACATTGGTCAGTTAAGACACAATAATGTTACAAAACTCACAAAGCCAAGTAGCTAATAAATATTTGAAGGCCTTTGCTTCCTGAGGCTCACTTAATATCCATAGTCTAGCATCTCAGGATGGAAAATCAGGGCACAGTGGGGTTGTTTACCTGTCAATCACTTGTCAGTCTAACAGGCTTTTTACAAACATCTCCTGTAGTTAAAGATTTCTTGACCAGTCTTTGTAATTAGAATTTTTAAACAGAGCAATAGACACATTTCAGGTTTTCTAAAACTACTAAATTAAATCACCAGCACACACAAAAGAAAAGGTAATGCCATGGTAACTTTTGTGCCCCTGAGGGCACAAAAACCAAAAACCCAAACTAAAACAAAAACAAAAATTTTTTTTTCTAGTTTCCAGAAGAGAGTATAGGCTTATTTTGTTTGCTTTTCACATAGCTTAACATAACATTCAGCTCTTCACATCTTTCTTCTCCAATCTTTGCTATTATTATATGTTGGTAGAACATTAAAACAAACAAAATCTTAGCTACTATTAATAAATTAATACAGATATGAACTATTTATTCTTTTCATCTTCTTAAGTAGACAGAATGTATAGTCAATAAAAATGTGCCTAGTTTGTTAGTGGGTCTAGGAAATCTATACTATGGAAAAAAACAAAAAAAAAACCTCAATGAAAGGCCATCAGGAGAAAACATGAATGAATTCATTTCTCTCTCTTGGACATTTCCTTGGCTTACACAGATGTGTAGACTATGATTCACATATAATGCAAAGTCTCCACTGTAGCAAAAGCAGAAAGGATCACACAATCCAAGCATCAATTCCAAGAACACTGTATTTGATACTGAGTCTTTCTCTTATTACTATCTTTTTAAAAATAGTCTGTTAAGAAAAGTATAGCCCATGAATTTAAAGATTTCTCTATAATCTAAACTTCTTAAATGATCATAATGTTTGAAATTTCTATAAGAAAAATATTGTGTACAATAAGAATCTTTGAAAGGGCCTCCTTAGAATTCAGCTTCCTAAGGTTTTACATTGTTTTATTTCATTTTGTATTCTGTAGACCCTTGGGCAGCTAGGACAACTTTGAATGAGAGGCTGGGCAATGACTGGTTAAAATGACAGCACATGAATATCATGGATGGACTATCTGTTAGAATAATAGATGGTATCTGTCTAAGTATTGACCTCCCTGTAGATTTCCTCAAAGTCACAAACAGAACAAGCTGATCTTGATCAAATCAAAGTTAAAGTAATATCTTTTCATTAACATAAAAATTGGAAATACATGACCCCACAGTTTTTCAAATTAAGATTACTGAACACGCAGAGCTTCAGAGATAGTCCCTAGAGAGATTTCAAGAGGAGGGCTACTTACCATCTTTGTTTCAAACACAGAAATCCTGGGTAATCAATTTTATACTTTAATTTATATTTATAGAATTAAACATTCAAAACATTTAGTACATGACTTTTAGGCATGATCCAGAATCTCTAAAGGGCCATGGAAGAGTCATTTTCTATGCTAAATTACTTTAGTGTTTTTACTGTGATGTATTTTGTAAAAAAGGATATCTCGGATGTTTGAAAATTTATAATTGAGTGTTGCACTCTTTGTCATCTGTAAGCCCTCCAAGTTCCTTCAATCTATTGTAATAGACTCTTTTCTATCTAGCACTTTACTACCCTTACTAGTTTTCTCTGAAAACCCTTCACATTGTTAATATTGCTAGTAAGTCATGAGTGATGCCCTCTTTAAGGGTAAAGACCAGGAAAGAAACAAATTCCAGTCACGAGTTTATCTTTCATTAGCCACACTACATTTTTTTTTGTCTTTCTGGTTCAGAATCTAAAGTATATAATAGTTCCCTCTTTAAAAAAAAAACTGGAAGTTGATATTTAATGATACTTGATCTCTCTTAACAGAAAGTTGTCATATAAGCTCTATAAATTGTGAATTTCCTTTCTCTTTTTTTTTTTTTTTCAGAGCCAAAACCATTGGTAAAAATTAAAAACCAAATACCTAAGTAGAACTGAAAACTTCGGGGGAAAGATTGACATGTTAGCCTCTGTGGCAGTGACTTCAGCATATCAACTTCAAAATGGAGGAAAGACACAGGCATAGGAGATGCTCTGAATTTCCATTGTCCTGACTTCCTACAGGACATGGAGTAGCACCCTAGATATGCTGGAAGTTTCTAAGGACAGTGTATCTCCAGGAAAATGTCATCATAATCACAAATTGAAACAGTGTGTGCCCTTGGAGCAGGTGGAACGCAGGCAGCCTGAAATAAGGAGTCTGGACTCTGAGCAACAGAGACAGTGGCAGCTCCTTTTCTGTGGTGAGGGTTGTCATGAGAATATCACAACATCTCTTTGGCTCCTGTTGCTTTACCTAAGTTTCCCAGACTCTTTTCAGAATGGAAATTCTTTGATTCTACAGAAAATCACAGCTACACCTTGGCTTCAATTCTTCCACACCCTTTATTTATTGCTCAAATAGCAGAATAGAGGGGCATAATTTTATTAAGGTAAAGACAAATGTGACTACACACTTGAATGGGAAGAAATGTGTTATGAATTGTGATTTTCATTTTACACTAATTATTATGGGTTTAATTTTTTATTTGATAATTATGTTCAGTGTCTCAGGTAATAAAAATGTTGAAACAACTACTTCCTTTGCTCTTTATAAGGCTTTATTACAAATCTAAATTTTTCCCTCTCTCTAAAGTTATCATACTATAAAATGTGTATAATATCACTACAAAATATGTCTCCATAAGCCCTTTAGCCCATTTCTTGAATAGGGACTTTCCAAGGTATCCTCAAAGGTTTAAAGTTACTTCACTTCAACCATAATCATCATAGAATCCAGTTGTGATTCTGATCAGCCAGAAATCATTAGCTGAGTAGTCACATGCCTCAAAATGACCCAATCCACATTTCCCAGACTATCTTTTCTGAACTGGTCACTGCAACCTATGAGCTCTTCTGGATACATAGGCTGTGCCTTCTACTACCATCAGATAATATTGATCTATCTACGTGAAAGTCTTTCCTCTTCTTGTACTTTTATAAGCAACAGAAAACTACTTAAAATGAAATTTGTATGTTTTCATTCCCAACATACTAGTAAAATTTATCTCAGTCTTCAAGAGTCCTGTGTCATGCAGGAGTCAAAAGAATAATGACAAAAAAAAATATCTAGTTTCATTACTCAGTCATATAACAGGGGTGCTTAGAGTACAGAGGCAAAAATAGGGTAAGGACCTCTCACCCTCTGAACCCAAGTAATTCCACTATCCAGACATCTGACCAAATATGTGGTCACATTTCAGTAGCTTGGTAGACTGAAGGAATAAACCTTTCTTTCAATCATGTCAGACTCAAGCAGCTGTGGTTTTATTACCAGTCAAAAACAAGAAAAAGGATGCCAGAATTTAACACTCAACAAAACATGTTTGGTACTTACACAAGCCACAAGCCATGTTAAAATGTCTCTGAGTTAATTAACATAATTACCATTTTGCAGAGAAAAAAAAAAAGACCCACCAAGGCACAGAGTTATTTTACCTAAAGTTCAGAAAACGGCTGTGTGATTCTAGTTAAGGAACTCTGAGTCCTGATAACTGTATCTGTTTTGTGGGTAGCATTCTACCATCAATGCTTCATATCCCAAGGCAGAGAATTACAATACTGCTCTGTACTTAAAGGTTTAGAGTATGCTAATACATGAGAGACTAGATGATTGGTCATAAACTGCTCCTCTGAGAGGAGAATTGGCTAATGATTCTTGAAATTAGCTAATCTGCTTTTCCAGAAAAGGACTGCCTTGTGATGGATTTGAACTAAAATGCAGCCACCAACCATATATTTATTCTTCAGCATACACTGAAACAAATGATAGCCACATGATTTGTATGTGCATACATTTGCAGAAATACAGAGGCAACAGGGACTTCCCAGATGTTCTTACCCTAACCCCATTTATCCCCTCCTAAAGGTTTCTGAGAATGACATCAAAAGAAACATGCAAATCATTTTTGGGGAACTATTACTGTATTAAAATTACTAAATAAATTAAAAATTCACTATAATTGGTGATCATGTGTCATGGTGTCCATATCCACAATTTTAGCAAACTTTTCAACCATTTGCAATTTGTTTACATGTTCATAATTTAGTATTAGTTTATCTACATGATATGTATTTATAATGAAATGGAGAAATGTAGAGTTTTAAACAATGAAAGAGAAATACAAGCAGATAATTCTAACATTTTCTTTCTCTCTCTATTCCTTATAGAATCTCTATGAACGCAGAATAAAAGTCAGCCTCTTAGGGGGCCAAAATGTGTTTTTGGTTTTTTTAAAAAAAATAAATAAATAAAAGGAGGCATACTTTTTGAGTCCCATTCTCTTCCTTTCCAATTGCTTATATATATATATATATATATATTTAAATTTCCCTTAATGTAAGATCACTGAAAAATAGACTTTCCAGAGTAGCCATGAAAGACTCATACTACACTGAAGACATTGAATTAAATTATAACTATTTACTGAATGCTTTTCCAGAAATACATTAGACATCTGGGGAATATCACACAAGTGTAAGGCTCATATTCATTAGCTCATCCACTTCAAAAGTATCTCTGGTGGCGACTATGCCAGGCTCTGTGCTCAGCAACAGACAAACATCTCAGACTAGATTCTGAATCTACTTTGGAGAGACAGATGCAAAGCAAGAGATGAATGATGACAGTGCTAACAGGATGCAGAACTCTACAGGTCAGCATACAATCCAGTCTTGAATGAGAAAAGCTTGTGGAAGTAAATTCTATGTTGTCTTAAGCCATTTTGTAGTACTACAAAAATATCAGGAACTAGGCTATTTATAAAGAAAATGCTTCTTTTAGAGTACTGTTTGCAGAAGCTGAGAAAGTTCTTTGACTTACTACCAACACATATTCAGGATTTGGTGACAGTTTTCTTGCACTATAACTCAGTGCATAGTATCTCATACACAAGCACCCATGATAGGATCTTTTCCCTTTGTTAAAATGGCATTCTATTATGAAGTAGACAGGTGTGTGTGTGTGCTATACATGACCACTGATATCTTGAATCATAAGGTCATCTTTTATCAGAGGTTCTCACCTTATAAGGTGGGGTCTGTCATATACATGTAAACTGAGTAGGGATGCTTACAAGACAAAGGCTCATGGGGTTCATGAACATCCATGAGATCTCTGTAAAGATGAGCCTCAAGATTATAAAAGTGGTAAATAATAGACTGGGGTTTATAAATGCCATGGAGTCACTATAAGAAACTCTAACAAACTCATTGACTCATTGTGCTAGCTGATTTTATAATAACTTGACATCATTTGGCATCATTTTGAAAGAAGAAACATAAGTAAAGAAAATAGTCCAATAGCCTAGCCTGTGGTACATTTTCCTGACTGATGACTGATATACAAAAGTCCATTTCACTGTGGATAGTGCTAACTATGCTAGTGGTCCTGGGTGCTATAAGAAAACAGTAAGTCATGAGGAGAAAGTCAGGAAGACCCCTCCATGATCTCTGCATCAGCTTCTGTCTCTAGATTCCTGCTCGAACTTCTTTGGAAAATAGGCTACAAACTCTAGCTTTTAGCCCCAAGTTACTTTTAATAATGGTGTTTTATCACAACAGTAGAAGCCCTAAGACACTCACTAATTTGAATCTACAAGGGATTTTTACTTGGTCTGCTATGGTCCTCTCTATCTGAATGAACAGAAATTTCATTGCAACCCTATAGGAACACTCACATAGCATTTTCTAATGTAAACAGCTTCCGTATGACCCAATCTTTGAATAATCTTACCAAAAAGCTTAGGGATCAAGCTTCCATTGCATGAATATTTAAGGATTGTGCTCAACGCACTAGTATAAACTGAGTCATTAAAACTGAAACAGATAAAGAATGGGTCAGGAATAGAACATCTATCTCTAATGAGCCCAATTTTCTTTTAGATAGGTTATTATTGGAGACACATGAACAGATAATATGAAAACTAACCTTCTGCAAACAATAAGTGCAATTTAGTAAGAAGAAATATGGAAGCAGGCTGACAAGACAATGTTTGCTGGCACTCATTCAACACATAATTACTGAACAACTCACATATGCCAGACACTGGCAAACCATTAGAGGATGGAGTAAACACTTGCTGGTTTCCAAGCTGTAGTTAAAGACAGAATATTCATACATAATCACATAAACAGAGATGTATTCAGAGAGCTGAGAGAGAGATAAAGAACAGAGAAAGAGAGAGAAGAAGATGGAGAGGGAGGGGAAGAGAAAGATGGTAGGGGGTGCTGTGCATGTGCCACAGCCTGGGCAGGTAAGGAGGAAGCAAAGCTCAGGAGTTACAGAAACCTCCATAGCTGGAGGCCAGAGAAGGTCAAGAGGAGCTTAGAAGCTGTCCAGAGGAGGGCAGGTGTACAGGCCTCAGAGGCACATTAAGAATGGTTTCATATTTGGAAAACAGAGTTCCTGAAGGCATGTAGGTCACATTTAGTCTTTTCTCTCCCCTTCTCTTTCTCACTCTTCCTTCATCAAACCCTGATAGAGAACTGATCCATCCCCCTGCAATTTCTGAGACACAGCTTTTCTGAGGCTGCAGCAGAGACTTCACGAAGCACGCATTTTAAATGAGGAAGCAGATAAAAAAGTATCTATAAAACCTGCACAAATATTATCCACGCCACAAAGCTTCTACAGAGACGAAACAAGTTCTTGATCAAATGTAAAATGCCATTCAAAAACAATAATAATAATACCTTTGTGTGTTTTCTCCTGGGTAGTTTGCTATAATACAAAAATTTTGAAATAAAAAATTAATGTACAAATGAGGCAACCATAAAATAAAAGAATCATTGAATAAGAAAAATGAAATGATTATTCTGTGGACAGTTACTGATCCTCACAGAGATTTTTAATAATTAAAATAATTGTAGTCTACCCACTACACAATAATAGGAGGCAAAGAAATTGTAACCTTAGGAAATCAAATTTTATGTGCACAGATTTTTTTTTTAAGTTAAATAAGAAAGCTGGCTCTAACTCATGCTGTAGGGCTAATTTTTTAAACTTTAGTTTGCAAATAACTGAAAGCTATCCAAACCTAGCTCATCTCACAGGGCAAGTCTCTCTTAGAGGTGAAGATCAAGGCACTGACTGTAGCACCTTTCTATCTCTCCATTTCTCCATCTACAAGGTTATCTTGTCCAACAGCTTCACTCCTGGATTCAATATGGCCGCCTGTGTCACCAGATTGCCATACTCCCTGACTAGAAAAAGAGACTATTGAAGCAAAGAAAGGAAAGAAAGAAAAAAGTGAGGTAGAGATAATATCCCTGGAGAGGATATGTAGGTTTCTTCCTTCTGTAAAATGAAAGCAACCTGAACTAGAAAACTGCTGATACAGATTTACTAAAGAAGTACAATGTCTTGACTGACTTATACTAGACAACCTGCCACCATGATGGCCTGTGAAGTGATTCTCATGCTAAACAACATCTGAGCTCCTCCTGCCAGCACACAAATGCTGGGTTCTCTCTCTTCCACAGCAATGCTAACTTACAAGCTTGCTTGCTTTTTCTTTACATTTTTTAGGTTTTTCAAGACAGGATTTCTCTGTGTGATAACTCTGGATGTCTTAGAACTCTCTTTATAGACCAGTGCAGCCTTGAACTCATAAAGGTCTGCTTGCCTCTGTCTCTCAAGTGCTGGGATTAAAGGTATGCATCACCTCCACCTGGCTTACTTGTAGCTGTTTTTTTGTTTGTAGTTTGTTTTGTTTGTTTGTTTTGTAGGTAGGATTTCCACATCCAAGGCATGGGTGTGAAAACAAATATTTCAGGAGAATAGAAAAAAAAATGCCTACAGAAAGTACCTAGTAGGGAGCTATTGGTTTGTTTCTACATTGCTAGGCTTTTTATTCGAACACCAAGGAAGGCATGGGGAGAAGGGAAGAACTTAGCCAGAAGCAACAGAGAAGCAACAACAAATGATTCTAATATTATTATAAACCTCTGGGTACTTTTCCTAAGCCAAAGCCATTTGATTTATAGATCATAGTTACCATTAACTGAACTATTCAGTAGACATGTCTGTAAATCCTCCCAATTATTCAGTGACAGCATTACTCTAGTTTATTCTAGCCTTACAGGAGAGGACATTGAAACAAAATGACCTAACATGTTCCAAGTTACATTACTACTAACCGCTGGAGCCAGGATTCAAATGCAGGCGAAGAGCTGAGCCCACATTGACTCACTCAACCAGTATTGCTGAGATAGAAGCTGTGCCTTTCTACTATCCTCCTTGCTTCCATTCTAGCTGAGACACATAACAGCATACTATACGTAAACAAAACTTTTCAGTTAGCGGGGTTGGATCCCAAGGAGAAAACCACCACAGGGAAGTGGAAAAGAAGTCAGTGCAGCATGTGTTTATGCTTTACTATGCAGAAAGCCTTAACTATGGATCATTTTGGCATTTAATAGAATGCAAAAGTATGTTTTAAATATTGAATGCAATTTGATGTGAGTTTTGAATAATTACCTGTGGAGCTTTAAAATAGTGCTTCTGTTTATTTTTATTCCTGTGTTAAATCTCTGATATCTTAGTCATTTTGTCAGCTAGTGCTAGAAAATTGTCTCGGTACAATAATGAACACATTAGCCTTACAGGGATTTCAATCAAGAAAAAACTACACATAAAACCCCATTGCTGAGCAACATGTCCTAGGTGGAGAGGGTGAGAGTTCTTAAAGGATGTACCCAGCTCAAAGAATGTACACTCTACTTTGCTGTTTAATGGATGAAGAGTGCTACGCATTGCAGGTGCTCCCACTCCACACTCCAAGATTCCCAGTGACATGGGCAAAGAAAAGAAGTCAAGCTAAGCAACCTTAAGGTCATGAAGATTATAGATGACTGTTTTTACAAACCACCTGCATGCACACACACACACACACACACACACAAAAAAAAAAAATGCTGTTCCAAAGTTAATAAAATTGTCACATAAAAAAAAATCTAAGTTTCTTTATCCTTCATCACAATTTCAGAATGCAAAGTTCATCTCTGTAGGTGTTCAAGATAGAAAAAGATTGTACAAAGTCATGCACTACACCATGTGGGTACTAGAAAGGTAAGTAAATATATGCCTCAACTACCATGTACAAAATAATATGTTAAAAATACTATCAGAATTACTGAAGAATAATTAATTGGAAGAAAGTATGGTAGTCTTTGTTATTTGGGTTGACTGAATTATATGGAGCAAGTGAAGGAGGAGGAAGGCTATCCAGTCAAATAACTTTGTGAAACACTTTCATTAAAAGATATGTTTATTTTCATGTTATTGCTTTAGCTTATGACAACAAAAATAGTAACAGTTCTAAGAGTATGAAAACCAGGTTTGTCATTGACAAAATGAAGAAAACATTCTTTTCTAAACCCCATTAGATGGAACTTCTTAAATTGATCTACATGTTTTGTGAGGTTTTCAACATAATTGCTAAAGCTACACATTGTTCTTGTTGGGTTTCACTACTCCAAACACAGTTTTTCTGAAGTAATTCCTCACATCAACTAAATTACAAGGCATAATGTGCTTGGAGGTAAAATGAAAAATACATTTCCATTTATCAAATATAACTCTGTAGCTTTCTCATCCTTCCCCTTCATCCCCCTCCATGGCATGGTTCTGTGAAATGAAAGAATCCAAGGTGGTAACTTGGGACACCTGATTAACAACTTTGTTTAAACTATCAATTAGGTGTGTAATTCATTCCAGGAAAGGGAAGGAATGACAACCACACCATCTCAGAGGGGGAGCTGCTCCCCTAAGAGGAATAGGCTTCAGGTGCCAATTGCCTTGAGGAATGCAGGTTCTATTCTTTCTGGGCTCCTTAAAAGGTCTGGAGAACTAACTGTCCAGGTGCAAAATGCATTCCGGATAGAGAGTGATGGAGAATCATGGTCCCTACTCTCACAACTGATACGTTAAAGATCATAACAAAAATATGAACAACTAAACCTTCATCAAATGTATGTATTATTTTCTGTGTTTCCCTTGTCTGAACTTTAATCAGTCTCTTCATGCTGCTTTAGTAGTGTTTTAGAAGGAGACACTAATTGGCACTGCGTCAGTTGTAACCCACTCCCCTTGTATTGAAGAATCATCGAGATAGACAGATAATAGCATATAACCAACAAGTCTCCTTTATGTACCTCTCCTTCTTAAGCTAAAGCTTTAGGTGAATCCCATTCAATAGAAAAACTGCAAAATGTAAACAGGCTATATTTATTTAACAAAAGAAATCTGCCTTATTTTACATAATGCTAATAGGAAAAAGAGCTGTTCAAAAATCACTCATAATCCCTGTTTACAGGTTTAATAATCTAATCCTCATTATAATAAATAATTCAACCAGTATAATTCTTTTAAGTTCTGTGAGGAGTTCCTCACAAATTTATGAGAAAGAACCATCAAAAAAAATTTTAGGTACATTGCAATCTCTTTCCTTCCCTTCATTATTTTTGAACATCCACTAGAGACTTGGAAACTTTATTCCAGTGTGTCCAACCTTCTGACCTCATGACCTCATGCAACTGGCTACAAATTTCATTCCAGAACCATGCAATCTAGTTACAAATTTATATATATTCCTGCAAAACATCTCAAGGTTTGAAGTCAATTTATAATTTTGTATTAGGCCTTCTAGACCTTACAAGCAAAGGAAGAGAATTTCAAAAGGATCTGGTGACTCTGTTCAGCATCCACAGCTAGTGAGAATGAGTTCTGAAAATGAAGCTAATAGAAACAATTTGATTTCTCCTGAAACATTCTTGTCACACAGCCTATTTCTTTCCAAATTCAATGTACTCTTCTGGTCTTTCTTTTAATTTGACATCTGTTAGAAAGTATTTATCAATCTACCTGTTTTAGAATCCATGGGAAATAACAAAGGAAGGTAAGACAAGACTTGTAAAGCTCACACATAGGATATAAATAGGTAATTTTTGAAAGCATATTATGTGGATCATAAAGCAACACAGTACAGTTACATAGCATTTGCTACATGCCAAGCACCATACATACACATTCAAAGTGTCTGTAGTAAAAGCTTTACTTTGTGCAACATAATAAGGCTCATTCTAAAAATACTGTTGCCTTATACATGAACTTGAAGCTTGGGGCAGGTAACTGAGTAACATTCTCAAAGTTATACATTAAGTTATCCAAAGCCAGTAATGAGTAGAGAGTCTGTATACCTAACTGCTAGATTATAATGAGAGTGGGGGTGAAGTCTCAGTAGTTTGAAACTGTTTGATAAAGGTAAAATACAATGAAAGAGAATTAATGTACTTCTGTGTTAGGAAGCAGGCTAAAAGCCCCAAAATATGTCGGGATTCTTTAAGAAAGAAACAAGAGCATATAAGATTGCAGTGAAATGTGGCTTGCAACCCTGATGATAGCAAATAATGGGATACTCAAAAGCCATAAATAAATCTTCAAAACCTGAAAGAATAGATTGATACAGTGTGAAAGTTAATTCTAACCAAACTAACCACTGCCAAGGACAGACAATACAGAGCTTGGTTGCATATGCTGTCTCTGGACTCCACCACATTGAGCAACTGTCATGTTCATTTGTTACATGATAATTGTCTATATCATAATTATTTTGATTTTTTAAGGTAATCTGAGATTACCTGAAAGCCAGAGTCTTTCTTTTTAGATCTAAAATGTGCTTCAAAATAGCTGATATTTGGAATTTTAACTGTGACTTTTTCCGTATAAAAGCAACAGGTTTTTGTCTAAGTTGTTTTGTATAATTTCACAAAAAAAGTTATTTGCCAAGCAATCTGAACAATCTTTCACTCTCAGTATATCTACCCCTTAATCTGTGTCCCATTAATCTCCACACCTAGCACTTGGCTATCCTGGAGCTATAGATGAAAGAAAGAATTCCATCACTTCACATAGACTAGATAGCCACTATAGTAATAATCAGCCCTTGGTCTCTTCCACTTTCATGGTTTTTTCATTCTGACTAACCCAACCAAAAAGGAGATTTTTATACACAGAACAAGCTGGAACTTTCTATGAATAAAATCTGAGAAAGTAAATTATACCAGGGAATAAAAAGTTTGCTGTACATTAAAGAAATGCAGAAACACTGACTCTGGATAGAAGTTAAGAAAACGTATATCCCCAAAATAAAAACCATACAACATTTTTTTTAAGGAGAATATATCTTTGTTTAGGGTATAATTACTAAGAAATATTAAGAGCATTCAATTCTCAAGGTCATCTACAGTGAAAAATGCACAAAGTATGTTTACTTTTATAGATATTTGAGTTAAAATAGAATTGGATAAGTAACTGGAAATGAGGCTCAGGTGATAGTGGACCTGCTCCATATGCTTGAGGCTCTGGTTACTTCCCCAGCAGCACATTCACCAGATGGAATTCAAGCACCCTAGCCATGGAAGCTGGATACATAACCAGTATAATCAGGGAACCAGGGAGTAGTTAGAACAGCAGCAACTTAGAGATGCTGTATCAAAAAGTAGAAAAAACAACCAACCCCAAACATTTTTCTATAACCTCACGCAGGCCATAGAGTGTGCGTACACAGATAAACAGATATAAACAGATATCCATCATTAATAAGTAAAATAAAATTTTAACACAAAAAGAAAGTAAAACTACATTTTGATAGCATGATAATTTCTAGAAAATGTAAGAAACATTTTAATTATACTAGTATAAAATCTGGAAAAAAAAAGCCTTCAAAGTTTCACATGTTCAGATCAAAAATTCATGCCTAGATAAAATGAGAGATGCCTATTTTTTTAAAGTGTCCTTAAAGCTTCAGTAAGCACACAGCAGTTCCTGAAAGTGCATTTTGTACTTTCCATGTTAACTATATTGCAGAAGACCATTCCTTTTTAGTCACTTTTCTTATAAAAGAGCACGAGAAAATTAAGATAGCTGAGAGATCTCACGATATTTTCGTCAAGTAATTTAGAACTTGCAGGTTAATGGCATTATTCTGCTCCATTGTCTATATATAACTTTCATCACATCAGTAGCTGTCTCCAAAGTGACTTCAATGGAATAATATAATAATGTACTTTTTCCTATAGAATTTTCCACTTTCTAAATACCTACTTTGAGCTAGACTTACAGAACAATACAAATATAGTAACTTACAAGAAAAACAATGTTTAAAAGTTACACTCCAAATTTATTAAACTAAGATTGACTGGTAATTGAAATAAGTTTATATATTTATAAATGTTGGTAATTTGTTTTATTTTATAATTAAAAGTTTGAAATGTAATTTAAATAATGGTGATATGTTTGTAGTTTTACAAACTTATGAATCTTTACCCCAAAATGTTTAATTAAGACGTATTTTAAATTATGAGTCTGGAAACCTTTTAAGTAAGCATTTCACATTGAAAACTGAATTTCAATTATTATTACAGAAAAAAAATGGGGGTCGAGGTTAAACTGTTTGTCTTCCGTAAAAAGTTTATCATGTCTATTGTGTCTCTACTTAGAAAACGAAATTTCAATGAAACTCGGATATTAAAACCTCCCAGGAAACCAACATTGAAAGCTGCTAAGAATTTCACAAGGGTTTTCCCCCCTTGGGTGTTAATTAAATGATCATTTAACACCGCAATGTACACACACCATTTTCATCTTCTGACAGCACAGCCTGTTATAAATCCAGGGTAATAAAAGTCTTGGTGTAAAGGCTCTGAACTTAGTTCCCACAACACTCTTAGATGCCTTGTAGTGTCTAAGGTTAAGCATCCAGACACAAAACAAAGCTTGCGCCTACTGGACTCCCAGTCCAATTTTCCCATCGCCTAGTGACCTAGGTAACACTGTGAGCAATAAAGAATAAATTTAATTTCTCCAGCATTTTGTGAGGATTAGGAACAATTGTTGGCTTGCAATGACGTTTTATCCTTAGATTCTTTTCCTCTGGAGCATTCCTCTGGTCCTAAACAAGAATTCTGGTGGTTTAAGACATAGAACAAACAGAACTTTAAATTAGGCTTTTTTTCAATCAATTGGAACAGTTGGAGGGGCAGCGGTCAACCTTTCCCCTGGCTGCACTTGGCTATTCACATCAAGCTTTAATCTTTCACTTGGAGGAAAAAACCTATAGTGATGGGGCAAAGCTATCTTTCCTCCATTCTTTTGCCAGACTTATTTCTTCTTTCTATCAGATTATTTTAAACACTTAAATCAG
Organism: Sigmodon hispidus; assembly: GCA_004025045.1. Classification (NCBI taxonomy): domain Eukaryota; kingdom Metazoa; phylum Chordata; class Mammalia; order Rodentia; family Cricetidae; genus Sigmodon; species Sigmodon hispidus. Next base: position 111,213 of record PVIH01003532.1, read on the forward strand.
GTTGCTGTACTCGGCTGTAAACATCCATATAGGGTCATTTCAAGAAGCAGAGATGTTCCCCAAATAATTTACACCACAATGTGATGCCCTGGTGTGGATGAGGCTAAAGGTCTCTTTACTCCTTTCTCTCTCTCTCCTCTCTCTTTCTCTCCCCTCTCTTTACCTCTCTCTGTGTCCTTCTTTGTTGCTTTTCTCCCCATTCTTTCTTTCTCCTTCCTTCCTTTTGTGTTTTATTGTTTCCTTTTCAAAAACTCACATTTTAACATATGTCCAGAGATTTCCCGAATCACCATTTTCAAAGTATTTCAAGATAATTCCTCCCAAGCCCATAATGAAGTCAAGGATGAGAAACTAGTGTGGTTATGAGACACAGATGACTAGGTGCTACACACTGGATTCCCCTGACTCTAGCATGTGATCCCTGAGAAGTACCAGCATTAGGACAAAAGCAGAAGAAAACAAAATTATCTCCTTACTTATTTCATTATAAAACAGTGCTTAAGTTCAAAGTGCTCAAATGTTAGCAATTTTTATGCATTTGGGGGGGTAAGAACTATTTTGAAAATACATTTAAAATCACACATACTCTTTAAAATACAGAGGACAATGGCCCACATTTTATTATCATAACTTTATGAGAAAAGACATGTGAATGAAATATATAGTGTCTTAATTAAGATAGACATTTTCCCTAGTACAAAAAAATGATTCTAAACCAAGGACCTGATATGAGTTTGGGGAACATCCTTTAGATCTTTTCTGATTTTTTAAAAAACTTTACTCAATTCCCTTCACTTTCTTATTCAGGAAGATACATCATTAAAACAGCAATTTAAATGTCTATCACATTTAATTTGTTCCTACTCTGATCTGTCTTATATATGAAGTTTAAAACTACATTTGTCATCATCTGGGAAAGAGAGATGAGACATCATTAAGAATACCCTGACTATGACATAGCTTCTGCAGCCAAGAGAAGTGAAATGGCGCTGGTGTACAGTTTATGTCAGTGCATGGTGCTGAAGTGACTAGGTGACTTTATATATTTATCAATTGCTGAACTGAAGATGGAGTGCAAGGTGCAGTGACAGCATCATGAACCTGGCTGACAGTGAAAATTACAGGGATATCTGAGTGAATCTCATCTTCTTTGTGTTTGCCATGACACATAATAACAATAGAAACAGAATTTTCACCACACTTGGAAGCTGACAATATTTCTTAGACTATAGAATCTGAATAAAACTTGTGATATCTCCCAGAAAGTAGATAACATGACCTTCCTATTTCACTGGTAACAAAACAACTCTAGAGGCAAGTGTCTCCTAGAGATAGAAGATCCCAAAATATTCAACCTAACTGATACAGTACTTCAAAGCACCTTCTTCATAAGGCAAATCAAGCTGATTTCAATGACTTAAAATACAATGTAAACATGTGCAAGCATTAAAATTACTTTAGTATAACTTAATTTTCATTCATACATAAATGTAGGAATAAAATTTAAATAGAAGTTAGTTTCCAAATTACAATCTTGGGATTGCTGTGACAACATAGTGATTTATGATCAAGGTTTAAATTTTTTCCAAATTATGTAATAAGATGATATACTTTTTGGCTCAAAACCAGATAATTAAGCACATGCTTCAGGAAACTTTACAATTCTCAATGAATTCCCTAGGTTTTAATCTACATATTAGTAAAAATTGAGACTTAAATGACATTTCCCATGCAAAGGGTATATATCATGTCAAATTTTACCCTTATTCTCTAAACCCAACACAGAATACCATAAGTACTTAGCGGGCAGGTAGTATAATGACTAAAAGCATATACATGGGTGAGGTAAACATTTTTAAGCAGATTTTGAACAATCTCCTTGCTCTAGGCTTTCTGATAGTGGGCACTCTGTTGTAGATTTCACAGCCAGAGTATATGTAGCAAGTGGCACAGAAATGTGATCACCACCACTAACAAAGCTACTGGATATCTTTTTGAAGAAAAGCTATAACACCAAGCTGGGGCCATCTTAGTTACAATCTTTAATTTTATTTGATTTGTGACATACAACTCTTTGTATAAATCTGTTGATTTAAAAAAATCAGAAGTAGTTATGGTGTGTGATTTGTATAGCATTGTTTGGCTGGCCTGTGGCAATATTTACTCTGAAGTATGTACAGGTCCCCTCATATTGTTTTCTTTTTCCAAACACTTAAATATTATTCACCTTTGATACATGAAATGTGGCATGTTCCTGTTAGTCACTGTAGCACTGCGAGGCTGAGGCAGGAAGAGTGACAGAAGTTCCTGGCCAGTATTGTCTGCATAGTGAATTCTAGGCCAACCGTGGCTATATACTGAGATGATGTGAGTCAGTCAGTCAATAGATAAGGAATTTAAATAAATACTAGACTACATAATGGTAATCCTTTACATTTAAGTTCTTGTTTATATCTAAACTTAAATATCTTGAGTATATTTTTAGGCGGCAAAATCAGAGTCTTTTGGTCCAAGGAAAACAAGTAATATGTTATCTAACAATAAAGGACTGGCATTTTAATCACCAAAAGTAACACTTCTATACTTTTCAACCTGCAGGCTATTTGTTTTCAAACACAAACAGTCAATAGGATTCCTCACTGAAGTTTGCACAACACACATAATTTTTCCCCAACTGGACCACAGGATAGATGGGCTCTTTCTTGCAGAACATTCCCACTCAGCACCTGAGACTCTCAGGCAGTCTCAGCAGTGAAGTCAGCAGCAGCCATCACTGTGGTTCCCAACAAGAATAATGATCCCAGTCCGGACAATGGTAACCGTAGCAACTGTAACCTGCAATTCCTGCACAGCCAAAGTCAGATTTATTGTGGCAGGGGCAAACAGGCCAAGAGTAAAATGAAGTAGGAAACTATGGCACCTGACACCTCTAGTGGTCCACACTTTAATCAGAGCTGGCAGAAATTAATTCAAGAGGAATTTTTACATGGCTCCACTGTCGTATTCTGCGTTTATGCTTGACTACAAGAATCCTAATGAGACTCTCTTGACATCCCAAACGAGGTTAGCTGTACACAAGTATAGCATTGCCTCAAACTTAGGTATATTTTGTTTAAATGGAAAAAAAGAGGGGGGATATCATTTTGACTGTGCTGAGGGAACCAAACATTTAATTAGTCAAGTTAACTCCTAATTAAATTGGTTTTTCATAATTCATAATGCCTTCCTAGAGTTATCACTTGCTCATTCAAGTTGCAAACTCGGAACCCAACAGAGACTTAATTCAACACATCAGATATTGAGTCCTTACAAGGTTCAAGTCTCACACTAGACCCTAGGAATATTAAAATCATTTTCATAATATATCATCTACAAAGCACAAATATAAACATGGTTTTAGTTTTCTAAATTCAAAATACTTATTTAAAAGAGCATATTTTTTTTCCTTGAAACTACCAAAATCGATGAAGACTTTTGATATGGAAGTGAGGAAAAATGAAATAAGAACAGCTTACTTGTATGTTTGTTAAACTAGAGAAATTACCTTAATAAGACAAAAATAACAAGCCCTGAACCTTCCTTTCTAAAGTTTCTCTTGATTATAGGTATCAGAAAGTGTTTTGACAATTTGTGGTATTTTAGATAAGAGTTTCCACATGACCTAGACCAATCAATTTACCCAATTAAAAAAAAAAATCTACTCATTTTTAGTAAGAATTCACTAACCATTAAAAAAAAAAAGTGTTTGGCTTTTGTATTTATAATTTCAAGAAGTTTGGTGGGTCTCAAAATCTTTGAGAGATAATTCCCACTCCAGAAGAACAAATAAAGTTCTATTCAAAAATAGTGTAATAAAGTGTATCATGAGGACATAGGCAGATAAATTTTATTTTTGTTTTCTTTGGGTTTGGAAAAATACAAGGGAAAGATGAGTTTCTGTAAAGTGTCTTAGATATCCAAACTTAGGTTAGATTTCTGGGTAAATATAGTAATACTCAAAGAAATAAACTGAGAGCCACAAAACAAATATTTAAAATCTGATGCTTATTCATGGTATCATCAATGAAATTCCTCTCAAATGAGTCTGAGTCAGCATCGGCAAGCTCAGATGGCAAAGCGAGTATGTATCACACACTTGCAGGCTACCTTGAAGAATGGGCTTATCTGGAAGATTTATATATACTGTGCATTGGGTTCAGCCCATAGTGGCCAACCTCTTCAAAATTCACCACACTATGTTTCAGTTAACTAGCTCCAGATTGCCCTCAAAAAAATTTTCTTCAGTCTTAGGTGGATCATAAAAATGCAAAACCTCAGAATCAGAGGAGGAAAGAATCTCCCTGTAGAAGTCAGGAAATCTGTGCTGTGTTTTTGAACCTTCACCCCATCATCCTTTGCTTTCCCTTTACTTACACTTTCCATCTGTCAACAAGTGCTTGTAATTTTATTACACTGTCCTGTAGTTTACACAGAGTTGGGATTATTTTACAGAGTTCTGTTAATGGACTGGATAAATGGTAATGCTATTTAAACTAGTCTCCTGCCCCAGCCAACGCAGCTGTGAGTGTACTACTATTTCTGAGCAAACATCTTGACCTGAACATGCAGTGCTCTCTAGGCTCTTCCAAAGAGAAATTGGAGCAGACAGCAAAGGGAAAGCATATTTGGCCGCTAGCAGCAATCAACCGTGTCAAATTATAATTCATATACAGTATTCCCTCCTTTTCTTTTATATTGCATTTAGAGTCTGCAGAAATGCACGTGTGACTGGCATCTCATTTTTAGCCAAAATTCAAGTGATAATTATTCGCTACAAAAATTCATAAAAATCTGTATAGTGTCCAATGTATCGAGATAGTTTTCATATAAGCAAACAATGACAAAAACAAATACCAGCCTACAAACTACATATTAAACTGGTTATCTTTGTTGACTGGTAATACATAGTGAAAATATATTAAATAAGTATGCAAAACATAAAAATAAAAAACTATATATATTAATTAGCATCATTTATAAAGAATAAATGAATTTTACAAGTGCTTTTAGCTTGTGCTGTGCATATGCATGGCTCTACTATATCATTCAGTCAGATAACAATGATTTTTTTAAAATATACACATGCAACAACTAGCCAATTATTTTCTGTATGCTAATATCCTTTCCCTGTAGTTTCTGAGAATTCCTGTGCCCTTTCTCACTCATCCTTCTTATACAATGATTCATTCAGAAGGGAGCACTTCAAAGGGTATTTTTAAATGTGGGTTTTTCCTACCTACTACCATATTCCTTCCAGGTGAGCAAGTACACACTTTTATCATGTGAAGAGGAAAATCAGTGAACCTACATCCTTGGCCTTCATAGACATACTAGTCCTAGTATGATAGTCAGAATTACTAGCTTTTATCTTTCTATTTACTAAAGTCTCTTAATGCTGATTATTTAAGTTCACTGGTAGTATCATTTAAAAAGTAGTCACATGTATGTCATAAGTTTTCCTTTTAACAGAAATACCCCAAAACAAACAATTAACTCATATCTAATTCTTAGGTCAAAACAAAACTGTTTCTGATATAAAGGTGCAGGCAATAATTACACACTTCTGTGACTGTGACTCCAACATGTAGGAGGCTGAGGCAAGAGAATTACAGTAATTGAAGGCTAGATTAGCCTGGGCTACAGAATTAAAAAAAAAAAAAAAAAGATGGAAAGTAGGAAGGACAGCTAGGAAGGAAGGCAGGAAAGGCAGTTAGGGAGGAGAGAGAGAAGGAGGGGGCAAGAGAGGGAGTGGAGGAAGACAAAGGAAACGTCTATATTACTATTTAAAGAAAATGTCAGCCTTCAAATAGATATACTCTGTAAATATTAACCATGATGCAATGAAGGGCTAGGTTTAGGAATACTATCATATTTACATCTGTATTATAACTATAAATATAAATGATTAATATTTTTAGCTTCCATATTCATAAGAGAAAATTATTGTGCCAAACAGAAACATATATATCCCAGGCATATTTTCTAGCTCTCCCCATTAAACATGCCATCAATGAAGCAGAAAACTGTGTCAGAGTCTTTTATGGTCCTCTTCAGTCCACTCCTTAACAGCTTTCATGTATCCCATCATATAGAAGCTTCAGAAAAATATAAGATCTTAAAATTTAAGGAGAAATATCTTTGTTCCACTATGCAACATTGTCAGATGTCTACGTCAAATGGTATACTTTATTGCTGGGGACTTCTACAATGCATTGTCAATAAACACACACACACACACATACACACAAAACTCCTTGGAAAATCACTCCAAGAACTTCTTGAGAAAACATGAAACATTCCTGTTTCTCAGAAAGATTGTTGAGGTTACTTTTTACATTTTTCAAAGTACAACTGATGAATAACAGCCATACCATTTAAGTTTATTTCTGCAGTACAGTTAAAGAAATTTAAAAGCATTGAATGCTGTTTTTCTGCGCACACAACAAGCAAAGTCACAGTCGTGCAAGGTCATTGGATATTAGTTTCAAAATCATTTTTTACAAGTTTTTTACTCCCTCGAACAATAAAAACATAAAGAATGATTCTATTTAAAAACAAATCTGGCCATTACTCTACTAAACACAACTATTTAAATATTTTTCAATTGATATATGTTTGTATATATAGTTTTATAGCAGGCTACATCCTACTTCTTGGAAAAAAAATAGCCCTTAGAGATCATGTGCTAAGAAGAATTTCTTTGATTTTTGAAAATACATTTAAATGGCCCCATTAAACAGCAGGGCTTACAAGGAGGAGAAATGTAGCCAGGGGTTTTGGTTCTCCTGAGGGAAGCAATGTCAGGAAAGAGGAGATATGTGTGTGTGTGGGGGGGGGAGTCAGCTGGGAAAGATCTTAGTATTGTAAAATGAAGTATCAGGAAGACTGATGTCACAGATATCCTGTTTTCAGTGGGGGGTGAGTATGAGAGGGCCCCCCCACACATACACACACACTTCTGGATTTGATAACAATAATATTGAACTTGTAGGCTACAAAGCTTTGGCTACAAATTCAAATTCGAAAAGCAGCAATGTGTTCCTTTTTACTACAAACACTTCCATATGGAATTTCCTCAACATCCAGGTGGGGCCACTCCAGACAACTTACTCCATATATCCCAGCCATCATTTCACAGCATACACAAACATCTATGATCATTACTATTTATTTTTTCCAACACTTTGCAGCATATATGCCATCTGTGCAAAGCCATGCACACAGCTGAAAAACCTAATTTTCAAAATCTTCATAAATGTGTTTTCACTATTACGCACTAGGTCAGTTAACAAGCATTCCTGGAAGAATTAGATTCCACCTAATTCTCACAATGTGCTTTTCTAAAAGAACAACTTCCTTAACAGTCTAGGAGATATTTTGATGTGAAAGCCTTGCCATCTAGCAGTTAAATTTCAGAATCTGTAATTCTGCCTAAAGAAACACTTTTGAGAGAATTTACATCCTTAATGCCTTAGGATAGATAATATGGACAAACTAATACACACTACACCTCAAGTACCAAAACAATACCATAAAACTAACAGAACATACCCCAGCTTTACAGGAAACACTGTCAACTTCCTTTAAGTGGAAGAATAGTAGCAATGTTCCCCTTAAAAATTGGGCTTCTAGGCAAAACCCTCTACCACGATAT
>PVIH01003532.1:119005-159124 GCA_004025045.1 Sigmodon hispidus
AAAAAAAAAAAAAAAAAAAAAAAAAAAAAAAAAAAAAAAAAAAAAAAAAAAAAAAAAAAAAAAAAAAAAAAAAAAAAAAAAAAAAAAAAAAAAAAAAAAAAAAAAAAAAAAAAAAAAAAAAAAAAAAAAAAAAAAAAAAAAAAAAAAAAAAAAAAAAAAAAAAAAAAAAAAAAAAAAAAAAAAAAAAAAAAAAACGGAAAAAAAAACCCACAACTGTAACAACAAACAATTAAACCACAAAATGCTACATAAACAAAGCCACTGGAACCACTGAAGATCTATTTCCTTCAGAAAGCAAAGGGCAAATTTTCAATCTAGGAATCTATTAACACATAGATTCCAGGAAAGCCAAGAAAACACCAACAATTCTATTAATAAACACAGGTCAACCCAAAGCCACAGCAAGCACTTGGTGTCTACTTACAGCCGGTAGAGCTTCGCGGTCCCGAGAAATAGCAGCTCAGGGAACAACTGAAGGTTATTTCTATTTAAACGCCTTTGGAGAAAACAAAGAAAAACAGAGCTTATGTTACAGAGAAAATACATAACTAGCAGGCTATGCTTTGGTAGTGTTGTGTCTCATCCTGAATTTCTAGAAATAATGAAATAATATTCAGGAGAAACAACACATCTCGAATCAAAAGTTGGTTTCACCTTTTGTTACATGGTACTTTCACACTGTTTCCTCAGATGATTACTATGACCTGATTCTCAACTCAACTCCCTGCAACATCAGACATGATGGGATGATATGAGTTCCTGACAAAGTACAACTTCAATAAGGAATAGGCATAGCAATACAGTAAACTCTACTACAAGAATTCATATGTTCTCAGATTTTTCAGCCAAGCCACAATAGATAGAATTTTATTGCCTTTTTTTAACTGAAGGTACATCCTGAGACATTGTCTTTAAGACTTTTTTTTTTTTTTTTGAATTGTTAAAGTCAGAATAAAAATAACAAAGCTCAAACCTCAAATACAGCTCTTGGTCTATCACTAGATTGAATTATTTCTGTATGATCAACTAGTGTTTCAAAGGTTGCACTGCTTATATTTTTAGGTGATTAAGCTGCTTTGAGTAAGAATGTAATTGCATAATTTTTTTTTAGATGTTTCAGATGCTTCTGACAGGAATCTAATTACAAGACCCATTCTCTCAGGGAGTGTCACACCTACTAGAAAGTGCAAGCAAACCCTATCGTTGATATACTAAATATCCAATCCTACAAGTTGTATATAAATACTTTAATCAATTGAGTACTAACTGCCTACTGTTCTGTTTTTCGAAATCTAAATATGCTGATGAGTAGCTAGGGAAATATCTAAATGAATGATGTACTCATTGTTTGACCTCAAAGACCAGTATCACCCTGTGAAAGACAGAAACAAGTTCAAGTCTTCAGGATAGATGTTAAGGATATCCTGACTTATTTAAAGGGTTATCAGGTGGAATTAAGAGGATTTTACTTCTAGTCTCTAGCAGACTAGAATGAGACCAGTGTTTGCATTTTCCAAGAAAGCAGATAATAAGGGAGTCTTTTCTCAAAGTTACCCTAAGGCAAGAAAACAAGCATTCTGAAACTCTCCATTTACAATCCCATGAATCCAAGCAGAGAAGCTTTATACATTTTTCATTGCCAGAACTGTACAGTCTAAAAGCAAGGTCTGCATTAAAGAGAGCTGCAGGACAGGTGAGCGGAAGGGGCGAGGGTGGTCAGAGTTTTGGGTACTTAAATATGCTAGGAATCTGCTCATCTGCAAAGCCATGCTCAGCACTTAATAAAATTCACACCAATAAAAATGTGTTCCAGGGTATATGAAGGTCAAGGAGGAAAATTAGTGGTGAAAGCATGGATTTACTACCATCCATGCAACAATTTTTATGAGTAAAGAATATAATAAAGTTAAAGTGAAACAAAAACTTTTATCTTATTTCCCCCCCACCTTGGGCATGATTCTGAGAAGAAAGTACTTTCACAATTTATCATTTTTCACTTTAGACAAAATAGCTTCATTGTGACATTGTCATAACACCAGCAAAAACAAAGAACAAAACAAACAAAAAAATACCTCATTCCCAAGTATCTAAAAAAATCAAAGACATTTTGTAATAGTGACAATGACAATTTTTACAGACATTCTCTGGAAAATGTGTGTACAAAATGCCTATCCTGAATGCTAAAATGACAGACACGGGGTAGGTTTCTCAATCATATTCCAAGCACTGGATTAACAAGCCTTGGCTGATTTTTCAGCCCAAATAGGAATGCTACTTCAAGCTTCAAAATGAGACCCTGCAAGAGAGTCAGCTTTCCATAGAAAGCTGTTGATTCCCACCAATGTTTTCTTATATCCTCTGTGAAACCCAGCTCTCCTCTGCAAACTCCATGCCTCCCTTGGCTATGTCCCCAGAACATTTGATAAGACCCCTTTGCACTGTATTATATTGACTCATGTGCTAGTCTCTTTCCCACTGGGCTGTGAGCTCCTCAACTGTGAAGACCCGATCTTTGTGCTCCTTCTTCTTCTTCTGGCACTTACTAGGTTAGAACTGTATTAAAAGACAAAGCAATCTCCTGTTCTCATTCAGCACTCCCCAATCTTTTCCTGGCATTTAGTAGGTTCGTATTGTGTTGAATGAGAAGTGACTGCTCTCTTTGCATTTTGATATAGTTCAATGAGGACCCAGTAAATTCACTTGATATTAGGACCACTTTGCTTTGGCATACTCCCTGAGCCACCAGTCGCTATCCAGTTAACCAAATCGCTACCATCAACCATGCTTCCATGTACCCTAAATATGTTCTTACTTCTCCACCCACCCCATATTGTCAGAATCAGCTAAAGAGCAAAAGGAATTCAGTGCATTTAAATAAATCCAAGTGCATAAGTGACTGATAGCTTTTTCTGAAGTTCTTAATACTTTAGCCACATTTCATATATTATCAGCAAGGTGATTAAAAGTGTTGGTAAAAGCAGTGTCTTTATCTTTATTGTTGTAATCATTTTCACATTCTCAGTGGTTTTTAAACCACAAGCAATATCTGATACATATTAGCCTATATAGATTACTTCATTCACTTCTCCCAACATCATCACAAATGAGTAACACTCTGTGCTTTAGTAAGAAATCCACAACTCCAAAGCTGATCTAGTGTGTGATTTTGGGTTGTGTGATTCCATACATCAGGAATTACCATTGTTGTTCCTCACTGATGTTTCAAAATAATGTGCCACTGAAAGTTTCCTTGAGAAAACCAGATTAATGTAATCCATTTTTTTAGACATCTTTGAGCTAATCAAATGAAAATGAGACATTCAATTTAATATTTAAAAGATATTATCTGTGGGAGGCTGGCAAGATGGCTCAATGGGTGAGGTGCTTGCCACCCAAAATTATAAGCCTGACAACCTGAGTTTGATTCCTGGAACAAGTATGAAAGCATAAAAGGGCTAGAGAGATGGCTCCGTGGTTATGAGCATTGGTCTTGAAGAGACCTGGATTCAATTCTCAAAAACCAGATGGTAGCTTAAAATTGTCTGTAACTCCAGTTCTAGAAGTTTCAACATCCTCACATGAATACACATGCAGGCCAAGCACCAATGAACATAAAATAAAATAAAAATAAATAAATCATTTTTAAAGAAAAAATGTGGAAGAAACCACTCCACAAAGTTCTTCTATAGCTTCCACATGAACTCCTTAGCATTCAGATCTCCTTGTGTAGGCTGGTACACAAACACACACACACACACACACACACACAGGCACACACTAGTAATGATAATAATAATAATAATAATAATAATAAGTATTTTTTAAACTTAACTCATGAAAGTGAATGTGTTTAAACTAATCATGATGTGTTTTATTTTGGCCATGAGGCAAGGCAGTATCACAAAAATAGCAAGCATAATAAAAGAAGAGTAAAAAATGGAAAATTCGCTTTTCTTCTTACAAAAAGGATGTATATATTTGGCTCCTACTTTCTTCTATCACGGACATAGATGTGTATACATAATAAGGTTAAATGAACAGAAACTCTTTCAATAGAGTCACCAGACTCCTTCAAATTCAATGAAATATTTAAAAGTAATGATTCTTGTAAATGCCAGAAATCAAATCCCTAAAGGGCATATTTTAAAATCTAAAATTGCCTTAAAGAGTACTAAGATACAAAACAATCACAAAAATAAAGCAATTCTGTTTCTAAGACCACAAAGAATCATAGTGACTTAAAGAAGGGAGTGTCATGATGTGAACTCTAATGTAAATGAACTGACATTTAAAGTGATGGTCCCTGGACAAGACAACAGTGAAAGAGGATTGCATAGGGTTATTGATGGGAGACCACACAAGGTAATTTGTAAAAAGACTCAGTTGTGCCCAAGGACAGATGACAGAGTATAGTCACACCAGATCTGTATCATCACCCTGGGATACAGTCTGCCCATGATCCTAAAACCATTTGAGAATTTTCTGGATGGTGATACAGGCTTACAGAAACTCAACATAACCTTCCACTTAATGCAAAATGCAAACTTAAAACAGTTTTAACAAAGCCAGTGGAAAAATGTGTTTCATATCTGCAACCAGTGCAAATATAATTCAATATAATGCCTTGTCCAGAATTTAATAAATGTTGCCTTAAAATGTGTCATCCCTCTCTTACTCTTCATACAGAAATGATCAGTGAAATTTCTACTTGTGTCTACTTCAAGCAGTTTTTTGAGATTTGTAAAGCAAATGCTTTTATCTTACATAAAACTAAAGTTTAAATTTTCAGCAGTTTTATCATCTAGTTTGTTTTAAATAGCTAAAAGGGTTTTTTTGTTTATTTGTTTATTCTTTTTTTTCAGCAGCACTCTTAGTGATGATTTCATTCACTGTGCCCCATATTAGGGAAGCCAACACGTTTTAATAAAAATGCTGTTTCTGTTTATTTATTCTTCACTTAATATTACTTTACAAACTAAAAAAGAATATAAAATAATCTCAAAAATTATAAAGTATGATCATATATAATGATCCCATGAGGAAATTCAAAGTTAAAGTACAAAATATTGATGAATAAATATAATATATTCATATCTTAAAATTAAGATAAAATACCCCTAAATTTAATGTTTGAAAAAGAAATTGTGTTAAATACTGCTTGTGTGAAATGAATTTTAATAACTATTCCTATTTGAAAGGTGACCAAATTGAGGATTTAAAGGCAAAGCAAAGTAGTCAAGTGCACATGGGTACTAAAATTCAGGGTTTTTTGAAGTCTCTCTTTTGAATATTTCCAGATTTAGGATAAAGGAGAGTTTACACATGGCCAGACAACATACACAACAATACAAGAGATGAGTACTTTGCATTGGTGATCTAGCAGATGATATTACAAGACACCACAAAGCAGGAATGGCTAGATAGTCCACAAGAATGCCATTATCACCACAGTCCAAAATAATTTGGCGTAGCATTTGTACTATAACAGTCTTCCTGAATGCCAGGATGGATGAATGATATAAAGAAGAAAGGCAATAGCTTGTATAGAAGGCATCTTAAAATGATACTCAACACCTATAACTTGAAGCCAGCCTTTTTGTCCCCAAGGTTCCATTATTACTAATGTCCCTGCAGTCTAGCAGATGTAACTTATTTTGAAAATAGGACAATACTTATAAAGTCCATGAAGAGAAAAAAAAAAAAAAAAAAAAAACCTCCCCTTCTATGCAAGCTTCTGAAATGCACTCTGGAAGGCATAATTCAAGCGGAAAGGTATCCAAAAGCAATGAAAGACAGAACTAAATGGAAAATATTTGACATTCACTGCTTCTACAAATACATTGAAACAGTGCAAACTAAACTCCTCATTGCAGGGGAAGCATAAAGGAAACAACATCCAGCAAACAATGTCACAAAGGGTGAGCCCAAAACAGATGTGGGAAAAATAAACACCCTTTTCTGCCTTGGAATTAATAAAATAGCCCATGGTGGCAAAAGGAGTCTCCTCAGCATCCTTTGACTTCAGTGCCCATAAAAACACATTGAACTGAATGTTCCATAATACTTGTAACAGCACCCTCTCAAGAAAGCTTTCTAAGACCACAGTCAGTAACATAATTTAAAATAGTCCATATGCTGCTTAGACAGGCATCAGAATGAAGGCATTTAACAACTATTAATTGTTTAGCACATTTTTACTTTATCGGTTGTGCATACTCCATCTCTGATTTTTCTTAAAGAAAAAAAAATGTCTATGAATTTAACTACAAGAATTTTAAACTTAGGCATAAGATACCAGAGAAGAGTCCCTTGAGACAAACTTGTATTCTTTGCCATGGAGAACAGCTTTGTGAGATTCTCTTTACAATAAGAAGTATGTTTGTGATAGGTTGCATATAAGCTTTCAGGATTAGTGGAATAAGTGGTCCTCTACTGCCTGGACAAACATAAGATGAACAGTGCTATCCTTCAGACCTTTTCTACAGCATTTTCTCCACTTGAACTCATGTGTTACAACCTACAATACAACCCACTCTGTACCACAGCTCCCAGCCTCACATTGTGACTTATCTATAAATTGTATGTTCATGACAAAAGGAAAAATTTATTACCATATATTACAGGAAAAATATCTTTTAAGCATTTGTTCATGAAATATAGTATTTCCTTAAATCTTAAAGGGAACTAAATTTCTATGTTAAAAAGTGATGAGTTTTATGATTATGAATTAGGTGGAAACTTCAAAATAAATATTTAAGTTCTCAGACTTATTTTTCAGGATTCTCACATGGCTACATCACAATATTTTGGAAATTGTATTTTTTTTAAGCAGATTATCCGTGGCAGAGCTACTGGGACTAAAAGTGTTACTTTAAATATAAAGAAAACAAAATTGAAGTATTTGAATGAAGTATTTGTCTGCCAAACAGATAGTTGCAGTATTGATGGTAGAGATGGGCCTTGCTAACTATCCCTACGTTGAAGACAAAGGAACTGAGGCTTGTAAAGAGGAAGTTGTCTTATCCACACAGGAGGCCTGAAATTCAGGGTCTATGGAAGGCTCTCTTGTCTATTGTTTCTGAGATTAGAACGAAATTGAGTTTACAGGTGGCTAGAGAAACAACCAACAACACAAGAAAGGAGTATTTTTCACTGTTGATCCAGAAGAGGATATTATATTTAGACAGTACCAAAATCCCTGAGTGTCTAGATAATTCGTTCAGCCCTCTGTCCCCGTTTTTCTGTCTTTCTCTCCCGCTCCCACCAGCAGAACCTAAAACAGCATCATATAGGCAGCACTCTCAAACTGTCTACTCATCCACAGAGCCTTTCTACTTCTGTAATTTTGGCAATGATTAGTCTTTGGAACTTGAGATGTCCATGCAAAGCTACAGCTTTCTTTTCCTGGCTGCTGCTGCCCCATGAATATCCACTAGAAAAATAGATATTTCATTTTAACAGTTTCAGTATATCAAAATTTCCAGTAATGTTTCACTTATATTTTGAGAGAATTTTTGAAATGAGAGGAATGGATTTTACCAGAGGAATGCTGAGGTTCCCACAAGGAGCCATAAAAAGGCAAAGAACAGAACTCAGTGAGTATATAGCATGACCATAGCTGTGAATACATAGCCAGTGAGCAGCACAAGCTTCAGAAGCCTATAGGATTTCTGTATTGAAAATAGAAACAGATGAGGGAGGGAGGGAGAGAGGGAGGGGACACACAGAGAAAGAGATAAAGGAAGAGAGAGAGAGAGAGAGAGAGAGAGAGAGAGAGAGAGAGAGAGAGAACTACAACATTGCATACCTTGAATCAGCAACTTTAAAGAGAACTGCACAGATACTCTGTGACATAAGAAAACTCATACTTCAAGTATCCTAACTTTCTACTTGTATGTACTTTGGCTTAATTGATTAGGGTTGAATCTCTATAACTTTCCTATCAAACAGTAGGCAAGAATCTGTTGTCTTGCAATGTGCATGACTCCTCATCCTCAGATTAATAACACAACTGACCAACAAAGCATTGCAGACACCCTGCCACTGCACATGTCAGGCCTAGCAATATGGCAGCAACTGTCCCAACATGTGCTCAGGAGGTAGGAGCTCCATTAAAACCTATCCCATTCACAGTGATCCACCACTTGCTGAAGAAATCTTTACTAGTAAATGCTGTTTTCCCCATAACAAAGGGAACTGATTTGAAAGGAAAAGGGGAACGGGGAAAAGAATAGTTTTCAGACAAAAAGAAGAAAGTAAAGAAAGAAGGAGGAGGAAGAAGGGCATCTTAACATTTTGATTGACTTTTAAACCACATCTATTTAATTAAGTAGAAAAAAATCTTTTCTGAAGTGACAGTGCTTTAATTTACAAGTATGTCTTTCTAATATCATAATATTAAACTTAAATTAAAATGACATTATTCTACAAATTTAAAGCCAAATGAATAAAAAGGTGTAGATATTATTTGCTATTTTCAGATCTTTCTTCCCTTTAAGTTAAAACTTGACCAGCATTATAAAAAAATCCCTATTTTTGAAGTTTTCACAAAATACCTTTACACTAACAAATGCTATTATTGTTATCATTTTAAAATTAAAACAACTCAGAGCCATAAATTGTATGTAAATAAAATTGTAAAACAAAACAATAAAAATATAAAGAAATGTTTTACTTGATGAATGGCTATTATAACAAAGTATTTCGAATGCATCTTTTCACAATTTGGAGTTCAATTTAAAATTTTGCATCCAGCTTATTAACAATTATGTAGATTCTACAATCCATAGTTTAACTTTAATTCATATATTCTGTTTCTTACATTGCCCCTTGAGTTTTGTAAGAAAACAAGCAATTTGTGACAGTAGTAACTCTATATAAAATAGAGTAGATTTTATAAAGCCATAATAATTGGAATATGGAACTCACAAAGTAAGGTGGGGTTTTCGTACTTTTATTTTATAAAAAATAAACTGAACAAAAATTAAAGTAGTCTTCTTTACAATAATGTTGAATGCATTTCTTAGTAAAACTGCCTTGGCATTTAATACATTTAAAAATAAATATTTGAAAAGTGTATCTACAATGTTCCTAAGAAATGGTTTAGGATTCCAGAGACTCAAGGAGATGAATTGGCTGTCAGATAACAATGCACTTCCATCTGATGGACTTGGCAGTTGTAAACAAATGGAATTTTCTCAGCTTTTCCTCACAAATATGAAATATTTGCTCTCAGCCAACAGCTGGGGTGATTTAAAGAAGTCTTGCATATATATTAGTTTTCATTCAAAATTACAAGCCTTCCTCCCACTCTGCAACATCTGACTTAGTCTTTGTAGAATAGAAAATTGTTCTGAGATGAAGTGACATTCTCAGGGGAAGCAAAAGTCAAAAAATAGTATCCACTTACCACTCTAATCAAATTTCAGATTATATGGCATCTGTAGAATTTTTTAAGGAAGAGCTAATTTATTTAAGATGAAAGCTCAAATGAAATTTTAAGGTGGCTTTAAGAAATATATAGAAGTGAGCATTGTTGTTATGTTTTTCTAAAGATTTAGAATTACTATACAAGTGAATGTGAGCTAGAGAAAACACCATAGAGAATCCTGTGATTTAAATGGAGTTTCAGAACCAAGTTATCAGTATGTCCATGGTATAACTAGAAGAGACCCTTGACAAAACTGCTAGTGCTTCAGTCAACACTTAACTATCTATTTATTTAAATGTTATTAATACACTTCTTAAAAATGTGGTTTAAAATACCTTTGAGAGTTACTCACTCGATATATCAGCTACGGACAAACATGTATGAAGTAGCTGAAGAATAAATACTTTTAGAGTATTTTTATCTTTTCAACATAGGTTAGGAACTTAAGAACTTGGATGTGCATTCAAATAAATATTTATCTTGATTTCACTTCCTCAGAAAGTAGCTTGGTGTAGATAAATCAATGTATATATTATTCCACAATTACACTGTATTTGTGTAATTTTATAACACACAAATTTATTTTATAATAAACTAAAGTAGATATAACCATGCTTTGCTTAAGGAAATAAAAGCATAGCCTATATATTCACAAGTGTATCACAAAATTACAAGTCAATTTTCTACTTTTAGACCATGACAGAAATAACCTCTGCTCTTGGGCCTAGTGAATCTGAATATATGCTATGCCCAAAATTAAAATATTTATATAAAAGTATCAATTTTATTTTTGCCAAAGTGACTATTAGGGTAGACATGGAAACTTATTAAAATAATTATTAGGGATTTTAATACAGATTTTTACCTGCCCTAAAAGTGAAAATATACTAAACTTGAATAATCAAGACACATGAAATCTATAAATCATATTTCATATTACAGAATGCAACTTCTCTAGTCACCGATATAAATTTTGCCTATTATACACACACATATATATGTGAATAATGTGTATGCTGTGAACATAACAGTCCTGTAATACGTATACCTATAAGATTTTTTTGTCTAAAACAACATTTTTTTTAAAGTTCAAAATCTACACTAAAACTTCATGAAAAAAAAATTCCAGTGATAATAATCTCTATCTTGTCTTTCCCAGTCATAGTATTTTAGAAACTATTTTAAAACAGTAAAATAAAATTGGGAGTAGCAGTTATTATTAGTATTCACTGTAAATATTCAATATCAAAAAAATTAACTGATTCATAGCAACACTTTTTAATGTTCTAGAGAACCAACAGTGGCCCACACTGTTACCCACAGTAACAACATGGAAGTTTACAAGTTTCTGATCCAAGCCTCTCTTCCCATTAATGAAAATTAAATGCCCAACCATTCTTTCTGCATAATCCACAGAAAACAGATATGAAGACATGTACCCATCTTATTGCCAACATAATGATTATGAAAGAAAGAATTATTTTAGGAAAGCCATGAACTTTTATGCTTTAATACAAGGTCATGTTCTTTACTCAGGAATTCTGCTTTTACTTTGGAAAACACTTATTTGTGTCCTTTCTTCTTAAACTTTAAAAAGCTAAGCCATGGAACTGAAGACATAATCCTTGAAACTCAAGTGATTTTAAACATACAGACATGTTGTCATACGTTTGGAACTGAGAATACTTACAGTCTCTCCAGCTCCTTAAGATCCTGGAATGCTCCCCTCTCGATGGTGCTGATCCTGTTCTCCATAAGCTGACTGAAAGGAAAATTTAACAGGCTTCTTAGTGTTGCCATCTGAGGAGGCTTCAACTTAGCAGCCAAAAACCTATAGCCTCTCTCTCACTTTTCCATTATGTTTTGCTCTGTATTGAGAGTCACTAGCAAATTTAATAATGAAGGAGGTGAGAGAACTCACAGCGGGAAGTAGCTTCCATACTACAATAGCTTTCAATTTATTTTTGAAATTACTAAAGAAGTTTCTCACAGAAGTTTCTGATGAAAAGTAAAATCTACATTTTAAACTCTAACATAAGTCAATAATGGAAACTTCCCTTTGAGATCCCATTTTCTTATACTGATTTCACTGGTGTCCCTAACTAAAGAATTCACCATATGCATAGTTTAATTCTGACTTGTGGAAGCACATCACTAATTGGAAAATGTCATAATCATCAAAATAAATCCTTAAAACTTAGTGTGGCATGCATAGTAGTCAAAAATATATGGGCACTGTGTGTAAACATTTATAAACCTGTGGGGGTAGTGCAAATTTACATAATATTTACTCAACTAATGGTTAACTCACAGCTAATCTAAACCACTAATTAGTGCATTAATCATATTATAATACTTTTTATCAGTTAAAATATACAAAATAAGAAATGCAACCCAAAATAAGACCAATATATTTGATTTATAAACAACCTCCCAAAACCTGCTGAAAAGATGTTAAAGTTTTTCTCTACTTTTTTTGCAGAATAGAAATCTGAACACTTTTACTTCAGTAAGAAGAGAAAGTAATCTACTAAATCTCTGCAAGTTAATCGTAAGTCCTCAACGTATCAGATTTCTTCCATTCTTTACTCCTATTTTAAAAATAGTGATTCTACATTTCTATGCGCAAGGCCCTTAGAGTAGAGATCTAAGGTCCCTATTATCCCCACCATACATCTGCTCTTAAAGGCATACATTTCACTAAAAGTTATACAATGGAAAACAAAATGAAATACAAGCTGACCTTAATTTTTTTTTTAATGTACCTGTTTTCAGAAACGTTTTTAAATCTACAAACATTTAGTGGTTTTTAACTAACTATGCCATCTTAAACACAAACCTCTCAAGAAAAAGAAGACACTTACAGAACTCTGAGGTGTCTGAGACCAGCAAAGTCTGTCTTCGTGATCCTTGTAATGTTATTTCCATTCAGATCCCTAAGAGGCAACCAAACATTTAAAGTTCCTTTTTATTTCTATCATATTTGGTCAGACAAAATGAAACTTAAAAAGCATATTGGAGTTTTAGGGGGAAAATACTATAATTCAATTAGTGTAGCAAAGAGAGTAAAGGGAACAAGCCTTTGAACTAATAGTTTATAAATGTCTCATGTGTACAAAATTCTTGCTGACATATGACAAGAAAATGGTGATGTCATCACTAACCCTGGCTTTTGTTGTGTGTTTGTGGCCTGTGTGTGAGTGCTTTCGATTTGGGTTTCTCAAAGAATGTGGGTATTTACTTACTGAGGTATTCTGCAATTTTGCTTTTATTTTTAGCACAGCCTGTAAGAATTTTCTTTCAGAAACTTTAATGCAAAAAAGTTCTCATACTATTCTGAGAGAGGCTTTTTAAATTAGAACTCTTTGAGGTATCATTGTGGCCAGAATTCTAGAGGCAAAGTAAACTGTGTGTCAGGGAGAGTGCGGGACCTCAAAGACTTTCAGCTCCCCACAACTCTAGATCTCTAGGGAGACTGACCTCTTTATTGCAGCTCCTGTCTCCCCACTGGGACCATAGTTTAAACCGCCAGTGGGAACAGTAATGGGAGTAGGATTTGGCCTTGACATACCACATGTTTGTTCCATTTCAGCACTACTTTTTCATCACTCACAACCTTCTTTTCTGGTAAACAACTAAATTTGCATGACTTCATTCATTCACAATAAAACTAGCCTTTGGGAAGTTTCGCTGTGTTCCTTTCTGGAAGTTCTCTTTGGACTTTCAAACTTTCTGCTGAAATCTGTATTTAAAGTGTTTACTTTCCTAACGATAGAATTTTATAAACAAGCACTGAGTATGTGGTTTCCTGAAAACTCCACAAATCTCTCATAAGAGCTTTTATTTTTTTATTTTTTTTTTTTTCAACCGGTAGGTACTCTACTGCCATTTCTGGAAACCCAGTGCTTTGACAAGTTAGTGTTTACACTATTCTGAAGGGCATGGAATGAGGAGAGCTAAATTAGAATTAAACACACACACACACACACACACACACACACACACACACACCAATCAACTGCTCCAAATTGTGTGTAAAGTTGTGAGAGTCTTTCAGGGGCTATTTTTTATCTCCTCCGATCCAGACCACAACAACACAAAAATGTGCTGATCACATCCTGATAAGGCACCCGTGTTAAGGCCCAACTAGCTGGGCACAGAGGCCTTAGAGAAATAATCAGGGGAGAGCTCCGCTGGGGTTTGGCAAACGTTTAAAAGGAATGAAGAAAGTCCTGGACTTCGGCCCTAAAACTGAGAGTGGGGGGGGGGGTGCGGATTGAATCAAGAGGAGAGTAACTGTTGGCCCCGATGACTTTGAGTGCAGAAGTGTTGTCCTGTGGTCTCCTCTTCCCAGCAGCCAAATGCAGCAGTCTTAAATCTCTGCGCAATCACCCAGGCCACGCCAGCCCAAGCCATCCATGCCTGCCTGACCCATGAGAGACAGGGAGAGAGCCTGGAGCATCCCTGGGCTGGGGAAGGCAGAGGGCTAGGCTCCACAAAGAGAGTGGACTCCGCGCTTCGCTTCCCTAACTCGGGAAGTGCCCCATCAAGAGCGCGTGGGCCGTCATCCCCGGATCTGCGTTTATTTCTTCATTAAAGACTTGTGCAGACAGGGAGGCGGGGATGTCTGCGGGCGGTAGAGCGCGAAGAAGGGTAGGCAGAGCAGCTGCCACCACGTGAAGGAGCTCACAGACTGCCAGCAAGGTGCCCGAGGGCACACAGCCGCAGCAGGAAGGGCAGGAGGGAGCAGCCCAGGGCCACAGGGTCACCAAAGCAGTTGGACCTGGCCAACTGGGTTCCAGACAGAGAAGCAATGCGAACTTTACTTAAGCCCTGGGACAGAGTCCTCTTTCAAGTCTCCTGCTAAGTGGATTCGCTTAAGGGCGCTACCGTTGCCGCCTCCTCTCCGTAAATGGCAGCTTTAGAAAGTCATGGTTTGGGGATGATGTGCATTGCTACTGAGCCTACTCTAGCTGTCTTGGAGCACTCATCCTTCATAGACTACTAAAAGAATCCCAAGGCACCCCAAGACTCCACCCCTCCCCTCGGTATTTACAAGGGTACACAAAGCATGGAAAAGACAGCTTCTCTCTTTTGAGCAGCCTGCCACCTCCCTTTGCCCCAGTCTGAAGCAACAAGGTCCTGAAATAACCCGCGTTTGCCACACCGCAAGGTGGCTCGTTTGTCAGAGTCACACCTCCCTTGCCCGGGGCATCCTTGAATTCTAGTCCCAGGCGCCTCGCCCCAGCTCGAAAGAACCAGTCCACAAGCAGTTGCAAGTGGCGGGGAGGGATGGGGGCAGGAAAAGGACACGTAGCTGCCAGCGATCCGCCCCTCCTTGGCAAAAGCTCCTCCCAGTTTAGTGCCCGCCAGTCTTTCACCTTTTCAGAGGGCCCACCCCCGGGGTGTGCATGCTGGGGAGCCTCTGAGAGGTGCTCCAGGAATCGGTTTCTACCACAAGTGGACTTTGCAGGCTGGACTCTTGGGGATATGCTACATCGATGGGGAGTGGGATTAAATCGCGGAGGGCGAAGCGCCCATACTCACAGTCTCTCGGTGTTTCGGGGAATATTCCTGGGCACACTGCGCAGTGCCAGCCCATGACAGTCCACCGTGCTGCCTGAACAGGAGCACTGGGCCGGGCACGCCTGCGGCGCCACCTTGTTCAAAATCGACAACACTAACCCCAGAGCCAGGGACAGTGTTTGCCAGCCAAAGCTGCTCATCTTCCCCAGCAGGCTCGTTGCTTTGAGGGACTTCTCTTTAGCGCTCTGTGGAGTGAGAACTGAGCAGTGTCCGAGGCCCGGTGCCCTGCGCTGGACACACACAGTAATATGAAACAGTAATATAAGACAGTACAGCTGACTGAAACACACGCCTTTCCCCTGCTCTTCACGCTTTTCCAGCGGAGCAGAAGATCCGTGGGCAACTTCAGGTCCTGAATATTAATAGGCCCGAATCAGGGTTCGAGGAGACCCCAAAGCAGCTTTGAGGATCGAGCGCGTCCTCAACTTGGCGGTAAAAGAGCTTCTACTCGAAATGACCGCAAATATGCAGGGGCCGGTTGGTTCAGGGCAAGCGATGACTTCTGACCCAAGGACCCTCAAGAAAAATCCGATTCCAGTTGGAAGAGTGCAAGGCTGGCTGAGGAGGGGACTTCAGTAGTAAAGACGGCCCTGATCAAAGTGGGGTCCCCAGAAGCTAGACAGCGAAAGAGCCTAGCAGGTCCAAAGCAGAATCCTCGGAGAGACTGGGCATGGCGCGCGCGCGAGGGCGCACCGGGTGTTCACGCAGCCCTGGGGGCACCAGGCGTCAGCTCACAGGGCCTCTCCACTCCTGCCGCACAACAGCAGCCCCAACCCGTCTTCGCCGCCTCCCGACTGCCAAGGATGTCTTGCACACACACATGCACTTCACTGGAGGATATCTGGACAATCCCGCCTCCCTCCTGGCGTCCTTGGCGACGCTCTGCACCAGGGCCTGCCCCTGAGGTCACACAGAGAGACAAAAGGGTAGTCGGACCGCTGCAGCCTTGCAGAAATATCCACTAGTCCGCACCTCTGCAGAAAAAAAATCCAGGAAGCCAAGTTTGGTAGTGAGAGTGAGGGCTCCTAGGAAAATTGAGTGGGAACTGGCTAGGGCAAGACTTGCAGAAGGCGGCAAGCCAGGAGAAGCAAAGCACAGGCTTGGTGCCCGCGATGTCAGTGCTGCTAGTATGCCCTGATGGGTATACTAGGTGATAGCTGGGAGAATGGGATCTGCTACCCAGGTAGATCACAGGCGGTCGACAGCCTGGAGGCACTCGGTGTCCGCGCTCCTGTCAGCCCCCCTGGTGTCCGGGATACGCCGCAGCTCCGCCGCACACACCTGACGGCACAGGTAGAAAAAACAACGGCGATGTCCTGAGGTGCGCAGCCTCTCTGCCACCCTTCAGGCAGCCCCTGCAAGTGGGTCCTCAACCTCAAAGTGCCGGAAGTTTCCCGAGGCGTTGGATCCGGTCTCCCACTGTCACGAGAGGAGTCTAGCCACGGATGTTGAGATGCCGCTTAGCCCAGGACGCTGCACCTGACTCCGCGACCGCAGTCCAAGCTGCGCTTAGCTTCTAGCCCCTTCCCCTCTCAGGGAGGCTTTCGGCGGCTGAGGCTCCCGGGAGGAAGGTGGGGGGAGAGAGAAGGCGGAGACAGAGAGCCGGGGACTGGCGCTCCAGAGCCCCAGGCAAGTGTCTAAACAATAGGACGGACGCGGCTGCCTAAGTCTCGCCCGGCTGCTGGAAGGTGGGTTGTTGTTGTAACTGGAGTTGTCCGCTCTAGCTGCTGGGCGCTGAGCGCAGCCGAACAAAAAGACCCCAGCCCACGCCTCTGAAGTCGCCGGTGGGCCCCCGGGATGTCCCCCTTCCTTCTCAGTACTCCCGCAGCCCCAAGAAAGGTCGGCAGCTCTGGCCTGCGCCCTGAAGCCTGGGCGCTCCCATCCTTCGCCGCCGCCGCCTCCTCCTCCTTTTTTTAACCACCGTCTGCGGCAGCCACAGCCGCCGCTTCCTCCAACCTCCGCCGTCCAGGCGCTCTGCAAATAAATAAACCCAAGTCCGAAGTTAACGCGGTGGCCGGCCTTTATATAGCAGCGGGAAGCACCCACCCTTGGCTCCGCCCCCGCCAGCCCCGCCCCGCCCCCTGGACGCGCGCGGAGAGCCCGCACCTCGCTGGGGAGAGGTGAGGCCCCAGGCTGCCAGCGCGCGCGGTGGGGAGGGGGGGGGGGAAGAGGCGGCGGCGCGCGTTCCCGTGCGCCCCTGCTCGAGCCCAGACTCTTATGCTGGAGCAAAGTTTGCTCCTAGAAGGAGGCTCTGTGGTCCCTGCAGCCTCAACTCCTTGGCCCCAGAGGTGACTCGAGCCCTGAGACCGAGGTCCCCAGAGAGAGAATGGGGAGAAGGGAGGCTTTGAACTGAACGCAGCTCTTAAATGCCTGGAGAATGAGCTGCCTCTGCTGCAGCCTTTTGAGACCCGATCCTAAAGGGCTCTGGGCTTGCCACGCTGCAGAGAGAAACAACGAGCGTATGATTTTAAATTAAAACAAAAATAATCATACTGAAATAGATCTGCCCGCGCTAGAGCACACACACTCTCCACTCCCCCTTCCCTCCCTCCTCCCTCTCTCTTTCTCGTATTTTGGAAAGCTTCAAAGTTCAGAGTTTTAGCAAGTTGGAAATGATGTTTCCCAACCTTCTTGATAGTCTTTCTAAGCCACCTTCTTCCGTTAACCCTTTCTTTATAGTCACTTACTGGAAAACACCACGCTATGCAACCCTACAAGCTCACACAACTCCAAGGGTTTGAATATGTCCCTGTGGTAAAGGAAAGAGGAAATAAATCCTAGCAACACCCATTATGCTAGAAGGCTTCCCTTACTTCAGGGCCTCTCTGGATATCTCCCCCAAACCCCCACTGTTTGGAATGTGAATTTCCTGGTGGTTTCTTCCTGTCTCTTCAGTGTGATGTCTGGCAAGATTCACCATCTCCTGCTCTCTCAGCAGAAACCAGTGCCTCTATAGGTTTGAAATAACATCTAAATGAGTCAGCTTCTTCAGTTCATTTTAAATTCCTTATCTTCTTTCCCTCTAGTCATGGTCCACATTGGAACTGTTTCGTGGGAAAATTTGCAAGCCTCTACCATAAAGTCAGTTTAGGAGTAAAGTATCATTTGTATACCTGCTACCTCTTTGACCACCAGGCCTATACAGTTCACTTCAGCATTTTTGGTATCTAACAATTTACCTGTCACTTAGTAGGTTTCCTGATAAGTATTTTAATTCAAGAGTATGAAACCTGAAATTTCTCCATCTGTACTTTTGCCTGTTTAAATTTTCAGGGTGTCTTTTTCAGGTCATTTTGCCTGCCATTGAGGTCCAAAAACTCTTCAGAGGATATTTATGAGATGTCCCCTCAGAAACTAAATCAAAACTCTTGGGATTATTCATTTAAATGTCATTTATTTGTATGGCACCATTCTTTCAAAGGCTTAGAATATTTGACATCCATGCATTCATTTGTCCTTCTAGATTTTAGCTTAAAGGTTTGTTACATAACTTCCTTGAAGAGAAGAGACGCCATAATCACATTTCTTTATGACTTGAGACATAGAACACATGTCAGTTGCAAAACAAGTTATCACTGAAGAAGGATTCTCACCACCAGTGAATTTTCTTTATAATAATAAATTATGTGATTGATGCATGTTTTCAGATACACTAATTCATTTACTGTCACAACTTTGACACTTCATTGATAGCGAGATAAATTCTGTGCAAATTTATCCACCATATGTGGCTCATTGTTGTAGCTGCATTTTAATTACAGGAATATCATTCGCATTCAAAATATCATCACTAGAACAAGATGAAACAACATAAATTCTTGTTTGATTCCCTCTCATACCTCCATACCTCTCTCTCTCTCTCTCTCTCTCTCTCTCTCTCTCTCTCTCTCTCTTTCTTTCTTTCTGGCTTCCTTTTCATTATGCATGAAATCTGAAGTGGGATGAATAACATTCACACAGAAATGTGCCTATGGAAATCTTTTAATTAAATGAAAATTTATACAAGAAGATATTGCCAATGAATTTTATCAAGAAGTAGGCTGTAATTCTTGATGTTTGTGGTTAGTAAATTTGTGTGTGTGTGTGTATCAACTTTCATTTAAGAAACAAACATGAATGAGAAAGTTTACCATTTTTAAAAACAGTACTACATTCCTTTCACAGCACTACTTCAGGATGTTTGCTAAAGGCCTTACATGCAGCCCTAACATTAACTTTCAAGGCTTAGTTCTTCCTAGGTTTTGTTGCTCCCAAATGAGTTCTGAGTTTCTCTTTGATTGTTGCAGCCAGCCTCAAGAAAGCCCTCTGTGGTGCCTCTTGTCACCACACGAGGTCTCCATAAATCCTGACCTGGATTAAGTAAGTGGAATCCACTACAGTCAGCAGGCAAGTCTCCTATCATTTCAAGAGAAAATCTCATTGGTGGAAAAATTTAGATACTTAAAAAAAAATACAGTTAAAAAATGTAAGATCAAAGCTTTGTGACATTGGAACACTTGAGAAAGGGGAGTAAAAGAATAAAAATAAAATTGTCATAAAAAGGGAGGTAAATATTAGTTGGAATTTAGCTATCTTTTAACAGAGCTGAGCGTACTGTTTTGATCAACTTTGTCAAACTCCATAGAACAATTCTTTGGTTTTAACTGGCTTCCTGCTACCATTTTCCATTGCTGTAAAATGTGCTTAATTTTTAACAGTATTTTTTTTACTGGAAATGTAAATATGAAATCAAAATATCACATAGATTATAACTGGACTAAACTTTGTCTTATGCTTCCTCACTGCCAAGCTGCTTGATGAAGAGGACCTGTATTCTCTGTCTCCAGCCTCAGTTGCTTCTCTTTCACCTAAATGTATATATTCCTTGAAATGCTAGGGATCAAGGAATGTCTTTGAGAAAAAAAAAAAAAAAATCTTAAATGAGATGTTGCCCATGTCCTCTGAGAATGTGGTAAAGCTCTCTGTTTCAACATATTACAATGGTGTTGTAGCTAACCTATTTACACCAAGAGCTTCTCAGAACAAGATCTTTTACAGAGCACCCTTCCAATCTCCAGGAGTAGTTGTATTTGAGATTTTAAAAAGTCAATATAGAGACTTAGAATCAGACATTTGGAGGCTGGAGATGAGAAGTCTGCATAATAAGCCCTAGAACTGATATTGATTCTTGCTAAAGTTGAGAATATCTGATGTAGAACTATGCACTACAGTATCTGAATCATCTAAGCATGGAAAGATAAAGAGGCAAGAGTGATAGACAGCTAAATGGCCTTCGATTTATCTCATTCCTAGGTTTGACAGGTGCACATCCCTGGTCACCTCTAGAGGGCACCAAAATATTTATATCTCCAGCCACACAGAAACCATTATTTCATTTTCTTTTAGAATTGGAAAGTCCTTGTTAGTAGCCTACCTTCCTTAATTTTAATGTCTCAAGTAATTAACTATATTATATTTATATATTTATTGTTTTGTTACCTATAATGAGAATAAGTAATGCCTAGTTATCAGGATTCTTGTGAAGATTTGGATAATACCTACCAAACAGCATGGGCTTCATACAACTGAGTACTTATTAAATAAATGGTTATGACATAATTCTGCTATTGCATTAAGATTAATACATGAGGTATTTATATTAGAAAAATATATACCTAATACTGTAGGCAAGTTTTGTAATCTATAATTGGGGGTGGGGGTTGAGGCAAGGTGTCACTATGTAGTCCTGGCTGGTGTTGAACTTTCACAGATATACTTGCCTCTGTCTTACAAGTGCTAGAGATAAAGATATGTGCACTATGCCCTGCTCTTGTAGAGGTAATTTTTTTACTGAGCTCTGGGAAGGGTTGGACCAGAGGCTATATCTGAGGAGCTAATAAATAAGTCATCTCAAAATGATAAGGTCTGCTCAGCCTTAGAATTCATGAACCAATGATTAGAAATGGAAAGAATTAGTTTTATGATGTTTATGAAGCACCATATTTGAGTAAGGAAACTGTTTACCCACTGCTTGTGCAGTTAAAAAGGAGCTATAACTGAATGTGCATGCTCTGTGGGGACCCTTAAGGAGCCTCGGGTATGCCATTTGGATTTTCCATTTTCAGGTAATTTATTTGTGATGCTGAGATGAGACCACTTGAACCAGAAATCCTTTCCAGTTACCATGATAATATAATTCTACTGAGGGATGCCATTTTTTTCAAACACTGCACTGATCACATTGTACATATTAGTCCTTTCCAGTCTCACAATGATGGTATGTGTTAAAGACATTTTTCTTAATTTTAACTGAACTGTAGAGAAAACTGACACTCTTAGGCATTCATTCAATTGTTCCTACTTCTAGAGACCTAGAGAAGCAAGGAATCAGAATTTTTTTTGCCAAAACTCATTCTTGAAATTTGCCCTAATGCTCAGCTTCTAAAATTCTAATATGGGAGTATATTTAAATAATATATCCTAGATATATAATAAAAAATATACTGAGGGAGGGAACTCTGAGATAGATCAAGGGGCAAATGCATTCTCTGTATAATCTTGAAACCTTGAGCTTGATTTTTCTAGTACCCTGGAAAGAGACAGCCAAGGCCACAAAGTTATCCTCTGTTCTTCACAATCAAGCTGTAGCAGACAATTGTACATGTTACACACACACAACACAAACATATTGTATAAAAATTGACTGGAGAAAGGCATAATGAAAATACTTGAGCAAGAACAAGGAAAAACATATTTGATAAAAAATATGTAATGATATTCATATGGAAAACAAAAGACAAACAAAAAAGCAGGATCGTCAAAACAATTCTGTACAATAAAGCAACTTCTGGAGGCATCACCATTTCTTACTTCAAGTTCTACTCTAGAGCTATAGTAAAAAAAAAAAAATCTTAGTTTTGGCATAAAGACAGACACTTTGATCATTGAAATCAAACTTAACACCCTGATATTAATCCACACATCTAAGAACACCAGATTCATGATGAAGAAACCAAAAATATACAATGAAAAAAAAAGAAAGCATGTTCAACAAATGGTACCGACAAAACTGGATGGTGTCTTGTAGAAGAATCCAAAATAAATCTATATTTATTTCTCTGCACAAAAATCAAATCCAAGTGAATTAAAGACCTTAACATAAATCCAACTATATTGAACCTAGAAGTGAAAAATAGCATTAAATGCATTGGCACAGGAAACCACTTCCTAAATATAACAGCAGTAGCACAGACACTGAGAGCAACATTTAATAAATAGGACCTCCTGAAATTGAGAAGCTTCTCTAAGGCAAAGGATACAGATGTAAACAGAAAATTCTCAACAGAAGAGTCTCAAATGGCTGAAAGACACCTAAAGAATTGCTCAACATCCTTAGCCATCAGGGAAATGAAAATCAAAACAACTCTGAGATACCATCTTACACCTGTCAGAATGGATAAGATCAGAAACACTGATAACAGCCTATGCTGGAGAAAATTTGGAGCAAGGAGAACACTTCTCAGTTGATGTTGAGAATGTAAACTTGTATGGCCATTTTGGAAATCAGTATGGTGGTTCCTCAGAAATCTGGGAATCAGTCTGCCTAATGATCCAGAAAAACCACACTTGGGCATATACTAAAAAGTGGCACAATCACCAGGATGGGTAAGAGGAGGTGGGAAGAGAACATGAGGGAACTAGAAAAGAATAGTCCAGTTAGAAGAGAATTAGAGAAGAACAATGAAACAGTTATCTTGATAGATGGAGCCATTTGGGGATTAGGGAGAAATCTAGCACTAGGGAAATTCTTAGGAATCTACAAGGATGACCCCAGCTCAGATACCAAGCAATAGTGGAGAGGGTACCTGAACTGGCATTCCCCTATAACTAAATTGATGACCACCCTAATTGTTATCATACAACCTTCATCCAGCAACTGATGGAAACAGATGTAGAGATCCACATCTAATCACTGGTCCCAGATCCCGTCCATTTAAAGATAGGGAGGAGGGATTATATGAGCAAAGGGGTCAAGATTATGAAGGTGAAACTCATAGAGACATCTGACATGAGCTACTGAGAGCTCACTGACTGTGGATTGACAGCTGGAGAACCTCCATGGGATCAAACTAGGCTCTCTGAATGTGAATGACATTTGTATGGCTTGGGCATTTTGTAGGGTATCTGTCACCAGTATCAGTCATGATTTATCTGTAGTTCATGAACTGGCTTTTTGGAGCCCATTCTCTATAGAAGGATGCCTTGCTCAGCCTTCATACAGGGGAGAGGGGCTTGGTCCTGCCTCAACTTGATATTCCAGACTTTGTTGAGTCCCCATAGGAGGTCTTACGCTGTTGAGGAGTGGATAGGCATAGGGTGGGGGACAAGCTGGGGAGTGAGAAGGGAGAGAGGAGAGAAGAACTGTGGTTCATATGTTAAGAAAAAAAAAACAACCTTTTCAATAAAAAGGTAAGAAAGAAATATGTAATGAAAATACTAAAAGGAGAGATAGTTCTGGTAAGTCAGGTGTGGTAGTGCACCATGCCTTTAATCCCATCACTTGGGGAACAGAGGCAGGGGAACCTCTGAGTTTGAGGCTAGCATGGTCTACAGAATGAGTTCCAAGATTTCTCAGGCTACAGAGAGGAAAGAGGGGAGGGGGAGAAGGGAGAGAGAAGAGAGGAGAGAGAGAAAGATACTCAATACTAAAGATTCAAGGTTAAAAATCACATTGACATTTAAAATCCCAAGGGAGAAAATACAGAAAAAGTTTTAGTAGTTTCATAAAGTTAAAGTGAATTTTCAAGAGTTTTACTATTGAGGAAAATGAGATA
Organism: Sigmodon hispidus; assembly: GCA_004025045.1. Taxonomy (NCBI): domain Eukaryota; kingdom Metazoa; phylum Chordata; class Mammalia; order Rodentia; family Cricetidae; genus Sigmodon; species Sigmodon hispidus. The sequence goes on from PVIH01003532.1 coordinate 142,835, forward strand.
CAGTGTTGCAAATAGCTTTAAATTGCTTTTGACCCTACCAGGTTAATCATGTCTCCTGCATGTTCAAGGAAGACATAAATCTTTCTGTGTTAGCAAGGAAGGGATTGGAACCCTTCAAACCTCCTGGAGTAGTTTTATGCTGGTCTGAAAAATGTTAATCTTCCTCATTTAGGGTCAAAATACAAAGCTACAGTTACAAAGAAATTCATTCTTGTCAAACAAAAGCTCAAAGTCAATATATTTTAAACTCCAAAGATAATATTATGTTTTAGATACAAATCACACAGATTAACAGTCTGTTTATAATCACTATTGGTAAAATCAAGTTGAAAGTGAATGCCTACTTGGTGACCAAAATGACATTTTTCATGAAATGGTCACATTCATGTCTTAGTGCAAGTGTTGGCAAGTTTTCTGTGTCAGGAGACAACTAATACCTTAAGCTTTTTATTTCATCAAGCAAAATCAGGAGTATCCTCTAGTCATATAATATAAGGGAAACACATTTTCATAAATGCCTTATTAATGAAATTAAAATATATGATTGATCAATTGTCTTGCAGCATGTATATATTAGTTAAATTTATATAATGCTTCTTTATACAATGATAACAGAATTATATAATGATGTTCAAAGGGGGTATTTCCTGTCATCAAGTTAATGTTAATAAATGTTAATGTTATAAATGTTAATAAAGCAACAGTTACTAACAATTCCTTTTGATATCAGGGTCCTGCAAAAGTAGATGATAAGTGTGGTTAGGTTGACTGCCCAAAGTTTATGGACCCTTTTCTTAGTCCAAGCATGATTATCAATGTGATAAGGTTATGTTTTCCTATGTTAATATAGAAAGGTTGTTGTGTAAATAGGTTTCAAGTTCTCAAAGTGGCATCTTCAGTATTATCTACCAGTTCACCACTTATTTGGCTCTGAAATGCAGTTCTGCAAGAACATTTTCTTTTAAACTTTATTTATTTATTTGCCTTGGTGTTTGTCTGGAACTGGAACTACAGACAGTTGTTAGCTGCCATGTGGGTGCTGGGAATCGAACCCAGGTCCTCTGGAAGAGCAGACGGTGCTCTTAACCGCTGAGCCATCTCTCCAGCCCCCTGCACGAACATTTTTAAATGACTAAATTCATTTTATTTAAATACAAAATACATTATTGTAAAATGTGTAGAATATCTATTTCCTGTGTGTAGCCTATGCTTATCTTTTGAAACAGATGGGCCTTTATGTACTTTCCTTTCTCATTTAATCTACCTTAGAAAACCTTAGAGATACAACCTTAGAGATAAGGAAGGTCAAAGACAGGAAGGATGAAGGTTAAAAAAAAGGGCAGAGGTGTGATCTTAACTCAGGGAACATGAAGCAGAAAGCTGAAACTCTTTAATTCATGAATCATCATTGGAACTTTATAATAACAAAAGAAATTTACATACATAGTTGTGTGTGTTTAAAATAATAATCTCTTCTATTAACTAGAATTTATGGTTATTACTTTTAATTAAAGATGGTTACTGCATAAAAAATTATAATATCTACCTTTGCTACATACGTAGTAGAATACACTACAGTGAACACAATCTGACTTAAAGCCAACATTTTTTTATTCTTTTTTTCCTGTTAATAAGATTATTTATTCTTTTCATGACTTGGGAGATACTTTTGTTTACATAAATCCAAGAGCAAAAAAATATTTTCTTACCAAACATGGAAATTCTATAATATCTGAGAGATGAGTAAGGAAAAAGTCAATATGAGGTGAGAAAAATGAAACAACAATATAAAGAAGAAAATGTGATAATAAATTGTGAAATTTAACTTTTTAGTAAAAACATTGTCAAAAAAAAAACCCCATAGAAATCATATGAGTTTTGTGTAAGAAGAATCAAATTACACCTAAAGCCTAGAGGAGCAGACTTAAACCCTTAAGATAAGCCTAACATGCTACCTGAAAGCTGCAAAAAGAAAGAAGAAAAAGAAAAAATTAAATTAAATTAAGAAACAATCAAACAAACAAAAAAAAAAGGTGAAGTTGGAGGGTATATCTGTATGTACTAGAATCTCCTAATAAAATCATCAAAGTACTAAGTATATAAGAATCTCAAGTAAACCATAAGGAGAAAAGACATTCAATGGGGGCCAATCAATGGTCAAGCAGTTGCTGGAACACAGTAGCAAGGATTTTTAGATGCGATAGAGAGTAAGCAATAATGACTAGTCTTGCTAGTAGACCCACCCTAAGTGGCTTTTTTGTTTGTTTGTTTTGTTTGTCTTGTTTTTGAGAAAAAGGAAATGAAAGAAGCAATTTTGGAACTTTAGGAATGTAGAAAAACAATGAAAGGAGTAAGGACAACATTCCTTAATTTCTTTTGCTTTCTAAATCACGTTTTATGGCTGAAGCAAAGTTAAGTCTTATGAAGTAAAGATTGAAAACTATAAATGCATGGCAGAAAAAAAAAGATAAAAATGAAGGTCAAATGTAAATACCAGCAGACTATGACAAATTATTACTGTATAGTGCAATACTTAAAAAAACCACAAAATGATGTATAAAAAGATACACTCAAAAACACTAGAGGGAAATCAAAGTAGAAATCTAAATGATGCTCAAATAACCTACAGGAAGCCAGGAAAACTAAACAGAGAAGAATAAACCACAGATAGGAAAACAAATCAAATGGCAGACCTAGGTTGTAGTATATCTATTATTCCATTTTGAGCAAGGATATAGATATGACAAAGGAAGTGACTGGCACAATGGACTGAAAAAACAAATACCTCACCTTAAACATTACAATGTATATAAGTATAAATCAAAGGGAAGTAAACAATGTGTTTTGTGCAGTTCTGTGTATGCTACTTTATATGTTACTATCAAAGGTCTCCTTTATATGTTACTATCAAAGGAAACCAGTAGTTGTTAGTCCCTAAGAGCCATGCCCTCTGTACTTCAAGCCCCACCCTCCCCCAGGCTTTGCCTGCAAGCCCTTTTAAAACCTTTTAAAAGCAAGGTTTCACATGCACATGCCTTTCTCTCACTGCCTTTTCTTGAAAGCTTTCATTTGCCTCTCTTTCTTTCTTCCTTTCTTCTTCTGTTCCATTTCTCTTCTTGCTTTCTCTGCCACTATAACCCCTCTGTTAATCATAATCATACACAATAAAGCTCTTTTCTACATAGAAAGAGCCATTAAGAGTCTCCTACTATCCACGACTGCCTTCTGTCAAGTTTCTCACGTCCTCATGAATCCATAGAAACCTGCCACCAGATGACTGGGTATATGCAAAGTCAACTATGCCTATATATGCTCAAATCCTTAATATTGGTGATTCTATGAATAGCAGATAAAGTAGATTATTTTACTGTAATTGTAAAGACAATTACAAGACAGAGACATCTCATTGTGGTTAAAAGAAAAAGAGCAAATGAATGGATCCATGAAGATGAACTGGTATTATAAAATATATAAGTGAAATTATGGAGGTGGAAATATATTACTGACCTAGAAATGGACTAGGAACCAGCTTAGGAGAAGCATTGGTTTGCTTTAAAGGGGAAGCATTATAAACTTTACACCTGGAATCTCAGAGCATGGGATTTGGGGACTGAAAGAGTCAGGGATTCAAAGGTACCTGGACTACACAGGAAATTTAATGTTAGTCAAGAATTTAAATTGCATGGAAATCAATATTGCACACACACACACACACACACACACACAAATCCTAATAAACAAACAAAAGGAAGGTAGCATTGAGGCATGTAGAGAAGATATTACTCAATATCTTGATTTGGTTGGTAATCTTTCTCTCAAATACATCCAAATGCACAAATGGGTACATAAATAGTGGGATCTGAATAAGCTCTATGTATTGTACCAAACTCAATATCCTAGTCCTTAGACTATGTTTATGCAAGTTGCTAATGTTGGGAGAGTTTGGGTAACAAAAACAGAAGACTTCACTCTGTATTTCTTCACAGCTTCCCATAAATAGATAATTGTTTTCAAATTCAAAAATCAAAATCAAGCACCAGAATGATTTACCTTTTTATTATATAGTTATCAAAATCATTATAAGAAAAAATAAAATACTTTCATTCTAAAGAGTAGGAAAAGGATTGTATGAGAAGATGCCAGGGCTGAGGGAGCGGGGATCTTTAAAGTGCCTTAGGTGTGGGTTTCAGCTTACCAGCTGCATTAGAAGGGAGCAGAGGGTCTTGAGAAGAGTACTGTTTATGCAAACTAGAAAAATTGATATAAATGGCTAAATTAGTAAGAAGAAGAAAAGAAATAAGCCTGACCCCCATACACACATGCTTGTGTAGGGGTAGGAGAGGGAGAGAGGATTTGTGGGGAGGAAAAGAGATAGAATGAAAGGGAAAGAGGACAAAGAGGAGGGTAAAGTCTTTCAAGGACAGATTTAAACAGAGCAGAAAGAACACTGACCTTTATGAATAAAAACAGAAGAACTAGAGTCACACAGGGGACACGAGGGGGGATGTGTACCCCGAAAGGATGGTATGAAATAGAAATGTGACCATGTGGTGTAGTAATGTGGGGAGGAGAATTTTATTAATGGACTCAGCACACCTGTTCCTAATGAGCTGTGGGACGCCATCAGGAGCTAGCTGATTTTGGATTCAATCTGTAATGATGACTGACTAGATGGTTCATTGTGTCTTTCAAGCTATTAACATCTATGACTCATTTTCACAATATGATTAAACAAGGCAAAGAATTTTGTGTGCCTTCTTTAATATGAATGTTGATAATAAAAACTGCTAGAAGTAGCATGTGTATAATGGTTTAAAGGTTTTACCTCAGTGAAAGAAAATAGACAAATATGTAAAAACAAAATATTTCTGAAAAGGAGTGTGAATAATTCTAAATCCCTAAATATTTAAAAAGCAACAATTTTATCTGCATAAAACCAGTATCTTTCTGTTGTGAAAGTAATATACACACTTTCTTATGTGTTTCATAACTTTGTTGGTTCTTTAATCAGGGCATAAAATGGCCTTTATAATTTCCTTCATAGCTGTTTCATGCAAATTGAAATGTCTTTCCAGAAAGAAGGAAGACTCATAAAATTCAGGAGGCTCAGGAATCCTGCCAAAATGTTAGGAGATCCACAAGGCCTCCTGTGAAAGCTTTATAATAAGCAGCATAATTGACACAGAGAGGAAAGTCTTTGATGGAGCTGCCTGTAAGCTGTACAGGGAATGCCAGAGACACAGCTTTAGTCAGTCCTCATTGATGCTGGGATGGCCTTTCAGTAATGTAGTCCCCCATGGCTCACCTGTAATCCTGCTAGCAACCTGAAGAATATCCTTGGCTCAGCAATCTGGAATTGAATGCTGTCATTTCTTTGGTCAGTCTTTGGGGGCCTATGTGGCTGGTATAAACAATTGTTGATGTCAGCTTGGGAAAAATTATGCTATGGAGTGAGGAATACTGAGAATTCCTGACACAAGTTGTGTGTCTGACTTAAAGTTCAGAATCCGTTATATGTGAAGCCAGGATTGCTATGCAGGTTTTGCAAATCATAGAATCACTCAAAAAATTCCAAAAACTGGTTGGTATAACAATCAAAATAAGAACAGTAACAATTAACATTTTCCTAATTATGTGGAAACTAGATAAAATATCCCTAGTTTGGACAACTGTAAAATGGTACAATCACTGTGAAAAAGTTTGTTTTCATAAAGCCATAGTAGTAAGTATACACTGATGACTTACTTTAGTAACCATGTTTTGAACATTTATCCCTGGAAAATGAGAATTATATATAAAATGAATTATATATATGTATATGTATTATGTAAATTTTACAGTGATGGGTAGTTCTGTGTTTGATTTTAAATGGTGGCTTCACAAAGCAGTGGCAATAAACTATAAATAGCCAGAGAGAGTGACTGGGAGAGGCAGGAGGGGAAAGGGAGTTTGAATAAGTGGATACATGGATAAAAAATGAGACATTATTCAAAAATGAAAAAGGAAAAACAAACAAACAAAAATGTATCACATAAACTTCATGGCTATCTTAATACACAGTATCTGTTAGTTTAAATAATCAATGTAAGAAGAAAAATGGTCTATTTTTTTCCACCACTTTCAGAGTCTATGGGGAGTGAGTGAAGTAGATAGGTCACAGGGAAATATAGAAATCCATACACTGTTAAATAATAAAAAGAACATGTTCAATAAGACTTTACTTGATCATTATTTTCTTTTAGTTCAATATGAAACTTAAATCTGAAAGCATAGCTGGAAACAAATGAGAAATCTATACTGCAGAGCTGGTTAAGTGAGTATATATTCCTTGCTTCCTCCAAATATAGAAAAATAGGAACAGTGCAGTAATTTGGTTTACCAAGACTGGCAAACAACTGAATATGGTTTCAAGATACTTTTAGAAAACATACCTTAAAATATTATTTTGGACTCACCATATGTACCATAACTTTAAATGAGGGGATGAGTATATTTACTTTTATTCTGTGAGTGTTTGCCTACATGTAGGTATGTGAACCATGTGCATGCCTGATATGCTGAGGTCAGAGGACTGTGTCATATCCTCTGAACCAGAAGTCACACCCAGAAATGAAATTGGTTATTCCATTTCTAGCAACTGTCTACTGCAAACGCTCATGGGTTAAGTGTAGGACTGTATCCCCCTCCATGTTGATTTTGTGCAATCTGTCACAATGTCTGTAAGTTTATACTTGCAACTGCCATGCTACCTAAGAAAGACCAGGCCACAAGAAATATAATTTTTCTTTTTTGTTTAGAATCTAATGTGTTGTTTATGCGTTTATATATTTGATATATACATTTTCATATTTATGCATATATGGAACACCTATATATGAAATATGCTATTCTATAATGTAATATTATTCTTCATCCTAGTTAATTACATTTCATAGTATCATAATTTTTGTAGTTTAAAGGATCACAACAAAACTAATACACATCGCACATACTTTTTTCCTACTAACATGGATAGAAGGTGTTTTTTTATTTAATAACTTTTAAAATTCATTTTAATACCAAACACAGTTTGCCCTCCCATCCACCTTCCCCTCCCTCCCCAAATGAGTAAGGCCTACAATGGGGAATTGGCAAAGTCTGATGCATTCAGTTGAGGCAAGACCAAGTCCCTTCCCCTGCATCAAGGCTGTGCAAGGTGTTTCACCATACATAATGGGCTCCAAAAAGCCTGCTCATGCACCAGGGTTAGATCCTGATCTCACTGCCAGCGACCCCTCAAATAGATCAAGCTATGCATTGGTATACCACTTTTATAGGGCATAGTTTTGCTTTGTTTTGTTTTTTATCATGAAGGCTCCATGTATGTCTGTCTAAAGCTTGTGAGTTCCCATGAGCTTGGTTCAGTTGTCTCTGTAGATTTCCCCATCATAATATTTACCTCTCTTGCTCATATAATCCCTCTTCCTTCTCCTTTGATTGGACTCTTAAAGCTCAGTCTGGTATTTGGCCACGGATCTCTGCATCTGCTTCCATTAGTTACTGGATGAAGATTCTACTATGGCAGTTAGAGTATTCACCAATATTCACCAGTTCAGGCACCCTCTCCATCATTGCTAGTAGTATAAACTGGGATTATCCTTGTGGGTTTCTGGGAATTGCCCTAGTGTCAGGTTTCTCCCTAACCCTATGATGTCTCTTTCTATTAAGATATCTCTTTCATTGCTCTTTCACATTCCATTGCTCTTTTATTCCTCCCCCAGCTTGACCTTCTGTTCCCTCTTTTTCTCATCTTCCACTCTATTGTCCTCCTGACCTCCAGTTTACTTAAGGGATCTCATCTATTTCCCCTTACCAGGATGATCTATGCATTCCTCTCAGGGTCCTCTTTGTTAAGTAGCTTCTCTGGAGCTGTGGATTGTACTTAGGTTATCCTTTGATTTAAATCTAGTATCCACTTATGAGTTACTACATATTGTGCTTGTATTTCACTCAGGATATTTTCTAATTTCATCCACTTGCCTGCAAATTTCATGTTATTGTTTTCTTCTGCTGAATAATACTCCATTGTGTATATGTACACAATTTCTTTATCTATTCTTCAGTTGAGGGGTATTTAGGTTGTTCCCAGTTTCTGGCTATTATAAATAATGCTGCTATGAACATAGTTGAGCAAGTCTCCTTGTGGTATGATTGATCATCCCTTGGGTATATGGCCAAATGTGGTGGTATTTTGTCTTGTAAATTGATTCCCAAATTTCTGAGAAGTTGCCATACTGATTCCAAAGGGGCTGTACATGTTTGTACTCCCAATAATAGTGGAAAAGTGTTCCTTTTACTCCACATCCTCTCCATAATAAGCTATCAATGGGGTGTAGCCCTTCTGACAGATGTACAATAGAATCTCAGAGGTGTTTTGATTTGCATTTTTTGATGACTAATTATGTTGGCAATTCCTTAAATGTCTTTTAACCATTTGAGATACTTCTGTTGAAAATTCTCTGTTTAGATCTGCACCCTATTTTTAATTGGATTGCTTGGTATTTTGATGTCTAGTTTCTTGACTTCTTTGTATATTTTGAAGCTCAGTCCTCTGTCAGATGTAGGGTTGGTGAAGATCTTTCACTATTCTGTATGGTGCACTTTTGTCTCATTTATCACTCCCTTTGTCTTACAGAGGCATTTCAGCTTTAGAAGGTCTCACTTATTGATTGTAGCTTAGTATTTGTGCTACTGGTGTTATATTTAGGAAGTAGTCTCCTATGCCAATGCATTTAAGGCTATTTTCCACTTTCTCTTTTAGCAGATTCAGTGTAATCAAATTTATATTGAGGTCTTTAATCCACTGGACTTGAGTTTTGTGCATGGTGATACATATGGATTTATTTGTAATTTTCTACATGTTGATATCCAGTTATGCTAGCACCATTTGTTGAAGATGATTTTTTTTCTGTTATACAGTTTCTGCTTTTTTTTTTGTCAAAAATCAGGTGTTCATAGGCATCTGGATTAATGTCAGGGTCCTCACTTGTATTCCATTAGTCCGCAGTTTGGTTTTTATGCCAATACCAAGCTGTATTTATTTCTATAGCTCTAGAATCAGGGATGGTGAGGCCTCCAGAAGTTGTTTTAAGGTACAGAATTGTTTTATTTATCTTGAGTTTTTCTTTTTCAATATGAAGCTGAGTATTGTTTTTAGAAGTCAGTGAAAATTTGTGTTTGAATTTTGATGGGGATTGCACTGAATCTGTATATTGCTTTTGGTAAGATTGCCACTTTAACAATTTTAGTTCAACCTATCTATGAGCATCATGGAGTTCTTCATTTTCTAATATTTTCTTCAATTTCTTTCTTCAATGGTTTAAAATTCTGTCATACAGGCCTTCACTTGTTTGGTTAGGGTTACACCAAGGTGTTTTATATTATTTGTGGCTTTGGCAAAGGTTGATTTTTCTTTTCTGTTTTCTTTCTTCACCTGTTTATCATTTGTGTATAGAAAGGCTACTAGTTTCTTTTATTGAGTTAAACTTGTATCGTGACACATTGGCTGAAGGTGTTAATCAGCTTTAGGAGTTCCCTGGTAGAATTTTTGGAGTTGCTTATATATACTATCATACTATCTCAATTAACAAAAGTTTGACTTCTTCCTTTCCAATTTGTATCCCTTGATCTCCTTTTGTATCTTATTGCTCTAACTAGAACTTCAAGTACCATATTAAACAAATATGGAGAGAGTGGACAACTTTGTCTTATTTCTGATTTTAAAGGAATTATTTTCAGTTTCTCTCCATTTAATTTGATGTTGGCTCTCAATTGGCTATAAATTGCCTTTATTATGTTTAGACATGTTCTATTTATTCCTGATCTCCCAAAGATTTTTATCATAAAGGTGTGTTGGATTTTGTCAAAAGCATGTAATGGAATGATCATGTGATTTTTTTCTTTCATATTGTTTATATGGAAGATAACATTGGCAGATTTTCATATGTTGAAACATTCCTGCATCTCAGAAATGAATCATACTTGATTATAGTGGATGATTTTTCATGAGTTCTTAGATTCAATTTGCCAGTATTTTATTAAGTATTTTTGCAGCAATGTTCACCTTGGAGATTGATCAATAGTTTTCTTTCTTTGTTGTATCTTTGTGTGGTTTGGGTATCAGGGTAACTATAGTCTCATAAAAGAAGTTTGGCAATGTTGCTTCTGTTTCTATTGTAAGGAACAATTTGAGCTCTTTTTTGAAATTCTGATAGAACTCTGTGCTAACACCATCTGGCCCTGGGCTTTTTGGTTGAGAGATATTTAATGACTGGTTTTATTTCCTTAAGGGTCATAGGTCTATTAAAATGGATTATCTAGTCTTGATTTAATGTGGTTCCTTGATTTTGATATGTGGTTCCTATCCAGCAAATTGCTCATTTACATTTTCCAATTTTATGGAGTATAGGTTTTTCAAGTATGATCAGATGGTTCTCTGGATTTCCTCTGTGTCTTTTGTTATGTTTCCCTTTTCATTTCTAATTTTGCTAATTTTGATACTCTCTGCCTCTGAGTTAATTGGTATAAGGGTTTGTTTATCTTGTTGATTTCCTCAAAGAACCAACTTTTTGTTTCATTGATTATTTGTATTATTCTCTTTGATTCTATTTTATTGATTTCAACCTTCATTTTGATTACTTTCTGACATTTGTTCTTCCTAGATAGGTTTGCCTCTTTTTGTTCTAGAGCTTTCTTGTGCACTGTTAAGTTACTAATATAATATTACTCCAATTTCTTTATATATGTATTTAGTGCTATGAAATTTTCTCTTAATACTGCTTTCATAGTGTTTCATAAGTTTGGTTATATTGTCAATTTATTTTTATTGAGTTCTACGAAGTCTTTATTTTTTTTTTTATTTCCTTGACCAGTGGTGATTTAGTTGAGCATTACTTAGTTTCCGTAAGTTTGTAGGCTTTCTCTAATTTGTGTTTTTGTGGAATTCTAACTTTAAGCCATACTGATCTAATGAAATGTTCCAGTCTTTTTGTATCTGCTGAGATTTCCTTTGTGACAGAATATGTGATTAATTTTAGAGAAGCTTTCCTGGGGTCTAATAAGAAGATATATCTTTTTGTGTTATTTTGGAATATTCTATAGATATCTATTAAGTCTATTTGAGTCATAACATTTGTTAAATCTCCCTTTTCTCTGTTAAGTTTCTGTTTGGCAAACCTCTCTGTTGGTGAGAATGGGGCTTTGGAATCTTCCACTAGTAATATGTAAGATTTGCTATGTGCTTTAAGCTTTACTAATGTTTCTTTTACATATATATGGGAGCTTTTATATTTGGAGTATAAATAATCAGAATTAAGATTTCATTTTGATGGATTTTTTCATGTGATGAATATGAAATGTCCTTCTCAATATCTTTAGATTAATTTTAGTTTGAAGTCTATATTGTTAGATATTTGGATAGCTACACTAGTTGTTTCTGAAGTCCATTTAATTGGAAAGCATTTTCCCAACCCTTTTCTCTGAGGTAGTATCTGCCTTTGAAGCTGAAATGTATTTCTTGTATGCAACAGAAAGATTGATCCTCTTCTTATATCTATTTTGTTAGCCTGTGGCTTCTTATAGACAAATTGAATTCACTGATATCAAAGGATATTAATGAGCAGTAATAGTTAATTTCTGTTACTTTTTGATGACTGTGCATGTGTGTATGTGGGCTTCCCTTCTTTGCCATTTGCTGGTGAGGAATTATCTATTGTCTGTGTTTTTGTGGGCACATCTAACTTCCTTAGGTTGGATTTTTTCCTTCTAGTGCTTTAATCTAGGACTGAAGCTGTGGATAGGTTTTGCTTAAATCTGGTTTTGTCATGTTAGTTCCATGTATGGTGAAACAAAGTTTTGCTGGGTATAATAGTCTGTGCTGGCATCAATGGTCTCTGAGTGTCTACATAACTTCTTTCTTCTGATTTACTGAGTCTCCCTTAAGAAGTCAGTGTTATTCTAATGGCTCTGCCTTTATAATTTACCTAGCCTTTTTTTCTTTGCAGCTCTTAATATTCTTGCTTTATTCTGTAGATTTAGTGGTTTGGTTATTATGGCCAAGGGAACTTATTTTTTTAGTCCACTTCATTTGGTGTTTTGTGAATGTCCTGTATCCTTATAGGCATTTCCTTCTTTAGGTTTGAAAAGTTTTCTTCTATGATTTTTATTGACTATATTTTCAATGCTTTTGAGCTGGTATTCTTATTCTATTCCTATTTTTCTTAAATTTGGCATTTTCATGGGGTCCCAGATTTCCTGGAAGTTTCATGACTTTTTTGACTATAATATTTTCTTTGACTGACAAATGTATTTCCTCTATTGTATCTTCAATGCTAGAGACTTTTTGTTTCATCTATTGCATTCTGTCAGTTATGCCTGTGTCTGTAGTTCCTGTTCATTTACCCAGATTTTTCATTTCCAGGATTCTCTTGTTTTATGTTCTTCTAATTGTCTTTATTTAAATTTTGAAGTCTTGAACTGCTTCTTCATCTGTTTGATTGCTTTTCCTTTTTATATTTAAAAAGGTTTTTTTTTTCCATATATACTACTGCTTGCCCTCCCTTCCCTTCTCTTAGTCCCTCGAAGACCTTCCTCAGCATCCTCCCTCCTCATCCCCCCATTCATTCCCCAAGGAGAGCAAGGTATCCCAAGGTGGGTCAGTTATGTCTGGCATAACCAGTTGAGGTAGGTCCAATTGATTCCCTCATCCCAGTATTAAGGCTGGGTTAGATGTTTCTCTGTGGGAAATGGGCTCCTAGATGTCAGTTCATGCACAGGAATAGAGTCTGTTCCTACTACAAGAGGCTCCACAAACTACCGACACCATTTGATAATATTCTACCTGGAATACAAGTTCTCAACCTTGGGTTTTTTTATGGTAATTTTTTAAATTTCCTTTTTAAAGACCTCTATCATCTCATAAAGTTATTTTTAAGGTTAGTTTGTTCTGCTTTTTCTACATTGTGTTGTTTAGGTCTTGCTCTTGTAGATTCACTAGGCTTTTGTGGTGCCATATTCCTCTTTGTGTTGCTCATGATATTTTTGTACTGGCATCTAACCATCTCTTCTTCTAATTGGTGCAGGTGGTACCTGTGCCCCAGGGGCAGTTCTTTATTCAGTTGGTGCAGGTGGTGTCAGTGCCTCCTGAGGTTGGGGGTAGGGTCTTCATGGGATTAGTGCAGGAGGTGTAAGTGTCTCAGGGAGCCACTTTTGGTCCAATCTATGCAGGTAGTCTCTGTGTCTCAGGGATCCTTCAAGGTCACAGCAGATGGGTGGGTTTGGGGAGTAAAGCAAGACTTGTAGATTACAAGATCTGATAAAGGATGGTAGTTGATAGTTCTTTCCACAGACAGCTTGCTTACTGGCCTGCTTGGGATTGTAATGAGTGGGGTGGGAGTGGGGACATGGGGTACACCCTGGGGCTGAGGGCCTAGAGACTGGACTGTCCAGCTGGGAGAACAGTCACTTACCTCTGGTCCAATTGGCACTGCTGGTGTCTGACCAGAAGTTTCATTCTTACCACAGGTCTTTGCAAATTCAGCTTGTGATTTCTTTTTTATAAAAACAAGAACTTCCAGTTCTTTATTTAATGGTAAATTTTGCTTGTGAACTATTTTAACCTGCCAGCTTCATTATTCCTGCACTTTGAGGCCATTACTGAGTAAATGAAAGAAAAAGACATGGACACAGGCACAGGGGTATGTCCAGGACAGTAACTAAGTAACTCATATCTGATTTGTGTAAGCAATGAAAATTTAGTGGACAGGAGGATGACCGCATCCTATTGAGTATGTATTAGCATGGGAACTTCCATCATGTCTCTCAGACTGTACTTAACTTAAAATTTATGAATTATTTGTGTCTATTAAAAAAGGTTCACAGTGTTTTCCTGAAGAATGAAAACATAAAAATGAAACTAAACATAAAGAAAGACAACCAAATTTTTATATTTATGCTTTTTGCTTGTCATCTGCTCTGTAACTTACAGTGGTATTCTTTTAAGGGATTATCTGTCAGATATCTCTATAAACTTAACTTAGTATTGATAAATTTCACAAATATAAGATATAACTACATACTATATTTATTTCTAGCAGTTACGTGAAAACAGTGTTATTTATAGCTGGAAACTGCAACCTATTAAGCCCAGAAAGTTAGATAAGGAATATGGAATAGCAGCCTAGCAGTATTTAAAATCTTTTTTAAATCTCTAATCACTGATAAGGTTGCTTCATAAATTGAAACCTGGTTAATTGGCAATTAAAAGCTGTAGGACAGTGTTGACTCTCTGTATTTTCAGAATTAAGTTCCAGCTGTTTGGAGAAAGCTGCTAGAAGATTGAGAGAAACTGCCAAGGATCCTGGCGAGAAATTGAGTGTAAAGAGCCACATTAGCTTCCATTATTCTAAAGTCATTATACCACCTGCAGTAACTGTGAATACTGTAGGTGGAGTGAAAGATTGTGGGTTTAAGAGTCTGTTTCCTTTGCTCATGGCAAACAATGACATTTTTTTCAAGTCTGAATTTCACTATGGAGTGAACAATATCTGCTCAAAACTAAATTTGAGATATCATTTGTGCATTTAAAATAACTTTGTTAGTTTAACAATAAAAGATTTCTAACTTTCATTTTATTTGGGGAACAACTTTGTTTTCATCAAGAAGCTTAGGGGTTCACTGACACTGGTGAAGTGTCAGGGAAGTCTTGACAATAGATTCAGTTTGCAATTTCTATCTCCATAGAACTCATGACCACAAACATTTCCCACTATAGAGTATGTTGGAGTGGGCTATGATTTTCTGATTTTTATAAATAGTGCTGTGGGGATGGTTGCTGGTCGTTATGGAATCTGAACATCCTGAAAGTAACATCCCATTATAAGTGTGACCCCTTGGTCAGAGCTTGCTCCAAGATCACTCACATGAAAAGAAGAATGACATGCCCAGAAGGCTAAAAGATAGAAGCATTCATTGAAGTTCATTAAGTTTTAATGCTTTACACTATTGATGCCATCAAATGCATCTCATACTCTGTCTCTCCTCTGTGAAGTCAGTTGCAATATCCCCTTCAGGTAGAATACACAAGTTCCAACAAAACATTTCAATGCTAAGGACAGCAATTCTCTGAAAAAATGGATTTACTTTTTCTTCCCTCCCAAATACACTGTAGTAGAACAGAAATGAGATGCCTACATTTCTGAAACACCCTATCTGCAAACAATACCATTAGAAAATGTATAGAACCCCAAAAATAACAGCCCTGGTCCAGATGGTTTCAGTGCCGAATTCTACCAGACATTCAAAGAAGAATTACTACCTTTACTTCTCAAACTATTTCACACAGTAGAAACAGGATTATTGCCAAATTCCTTTTATGAGGCCAAAATCACCCTAATACCCAAGCCGCTCAAAGACACAACAAAGAAAGAGAATTACAGACCAATTTCCCTCATGAATATTGATGCGAAAATTCTCAACAAAATTTTGGCAAACCGTATACAACAATGTATAAAAGATATCATCCACCATGACCAAGTAGGCTTCATCCCAGAAATGCAGGGCTGGTTTGACATACAAAAAACTGTAAATGTTATCCATCATATAAACAAACTAAAGGAAGAAAACAACATGATCATATCCTTAGATGCTGAAAAAGCCTTTGACAAAATCCAACACTCCTTTATGATTAAAGCCCTGGAGAGATCAGGAATACAGGGAGAATACCTAAATATATTTAAGGCGATTTACAAGAAGCCGACAGCCAGCATCAAACTTAATGGAGAAAAACTCAAAGCAATCCACTAAAGTCAGGAACTAGATAAGAATGTCCTCTCTCCCCTTATCTATTCAGTATAGTTCTTGAAGTTTTAGCTAAAGCAATAAGGGAACGAAAAGAGATTAAGGGCATACAAATTGGAAAAGAAGAAGTGAAGCTATCTCTATTTGCAGATGATATGATTGTATACAAAAGTGACCCACAAAATTCTTCCAAGGAACTGCTACAGCTGATAAACACCTTCAGCAATGTAGCAGAATACAAGATAAACTCAAAGAAGTCAGTAGCCCTTCTATACACTAAAGATAGAAGAGCTGAAAAAGAAATAAGGGACACATTACCCTTCATATTAGCTGCAAATAGTATTAAATACCTTGGAGTAACTATAACCAAAGAAGTAACAGACCTATTTGACAAAAATTTTAAATCATTGAAGAAAGAAATTGAAGAGGATATCAGAAAATGGAAAGCTCTCCCAT
>PVIH01003533.1:6211-80416 GCA_004025045.1 Sigmodon hispidus
TGATCCTACCAATCCAGGAACATGGGAGAGCTTTCCATTTTCTGATATCCTCTTCAATTTCTTTCTTCAATGATTTAAAATTTTTGTCAAATAGGTCTGTTACTTCTTTGGTTATAGTTACTCCAAGGTATTTAATACTATTTGCAGCTATTATGAAGGGGAATGTTTCCTTTATTTCTTTTTCAGCTCTTCTATCTCTCGTGTATAGAAGGGCTACTGATTTCTTTGAGTTAATCTTGTTTCCTGCTACATTGCTGAAGGTGTTTATCAGCTGAAGCAGTTCCTTGGAAGAATTTTGTGGGTCACTTATGTATACAATCATATCATCTGCAAATAGAGATAGCTTCATTTCTTCTTTTCCAATATGTATCCCCTTAATCTCTTTTTGTTCCCTTATTGCTTTACTTAAAACTTCGAGAACTATATTGAATAGATAAGGGGAGAGAGGACATCCTTGTCTAGCTCCTGACTTTAGTGGGATTGCTTTGAATTTTTCTCCATTAAGTTTGATACTGGCTGTTGGCTTCTTATAAATCACCTTTATTATATTTAGGTATTCTCCCTGTATTCCTGATCTCTCCAGGGCTTTAATCATAAAGGAGTGTTGGATTTTGTCAAAGGCATTTTCCGCATCTAAGGATATGATCATGTGGTTTTGTTCCTTTAGTTTGCTTATATGATTGATAACATTTACAGTTTTCATATGTTAAACCAGCCCTGCATTTCTGGGATGAAGCCTACTTGGTCCTGGTGGATGATATCTTTTATACATTGTTGTATACAGTTTGACAAAATTTTGTTGAGAATTTCCGCATCAATATTCATGATGGAAATTGGTCTGTAGTTCTCCTTCTTTGTTGTGTCTTTGAGTGCCTTGGGTATTAGGGTGATTGTGGCCTCATAAAAGGAATTTGGCAATATTCCTTCAGTTTCAACTGTGTGAAAAGTTTTGAGGAGTAACAGTAGTAATTCTTCTTTGAATGTCTGGTAGAATTTGGCACTGAAACCATCTGGACCAGGACTTTTATTTTTGGGGAGGTTTTTAATGACAGCTTCAATTTCCTTAAGGGTTATAAGCCTGTTTAGGTAATTAATCTGATCTTCATTTAATTTTGGTAGATGGTACGTGTCCAGAAAGCTGTCCATTTCTTCTAGGTTTTCCATTTTTGTGGAATACAGATTTTCAAAGTATGATCTGATAATTCTCTGGATTTTCTGGGGATCTGTTGTTATGTCCCCCTTTTCATATCTGATTTTGTTGATTTGAACACTCTCTCTCTGTTTTTTGATTAGTTTGGCTAAGGGCTTATCTATCTTGTTAACTTTCTCAAAGAACCAACTCTTAGATTCATTGATTCTTTGTATTGTTCTTTTTGTTTCAATTGTATTGATTTCAGCTCTAAGTTTGATTATTTTCTGCCTTCTACTCCTTCTAGGTGAGTTTGTTTCTAATTGTTTTAAGGCTTTCAGCTGCGCTGTTAGGTCTCTGGCGTGAGATTTCTCAAGGTGTTTCATATAGGCATCTAGCGCTATGAATTTTCCTCTTAAGACTGCTTTCATTGTGTCCCACATGTTTGGATACGTTGTGGATTCATTTTCATTGAGTTCTAGGAAGACTTTGATTTCTTTCTTAATTTCTTCCTTGACCCAGAGATGGTTCAACTGAGTGATGTTTAGTTTCCATAAGTTGGTAGGCCTTCTGTGGGTTTTGATGTTGTTGAACTCTAACTTTGCCCTGGTGGTCTGATATGTTCCAAGGGATCATTTACATTTTTTTGTATCTGTTGATATTTGCTTTATGACCAATTATGTGGTCAATTTTGGAGAAAGTTCCATGAGGAGCTGAGAAATATGTATATTCCTTTGCCTTTGGGTGGAAGCTTCTGTAGATATCTATTAAATCCATTTGCATCATAACCTCTTTTAGACTCCTTATTTCTCTGTTGAGACTCTGTCTGGTTGACCTATCCAGGGTTGAAAGAGGGGTATTGAAGTCTCCCACTATTAAGGTATAAGAATTGATGTGGGATTCGAGCTTTAGCAGTGTTTCTTTTACATAAATAGGTGCCCTTATATTAGGGGCATAAATATTCAAGACTGAAATCTCCTCTTGACCAATTTTTCCTGTGATGAATAAGTAGTGACCATCTTGGTCTCTTTTAATTGCTTTTAGCTTAAAGTCTACTTTGTTAGATATTAGGATTGCAACCCCTGCTTGTTTGTTCGGACCGTTTGACTGGAAAATCTTTTCCCAACCCTTTATTCTAAGCCTATGTCTGTCTTTGCAGTTTATTCTAAGCCTATGTCTGTCTTTGCAGTTGAGGTGTGTTTCTTGTAGGCAACAGAAGGATGGCTTCTGTTGTTGTATACATCTTGTTAGAGTGTGACGTTTTATAGGAGAGTTGAGACCATTGATATTAAGGGAAATTAGTGACCATTGATTCATATTTCCTGCCATTTTTGGTGGTAACTTGTTTGTATTTCTTTTCTCTAGGGTATTCTTCTGTGCAA
Organism: Sigmodon hispidus; assembly: GCA_004025045.1. Taxonomy (NCBI): domain Eukaryota; kingdom Metazoa; phylum Chordata; class Mammalia; order Rodentia; family Cricetidae; genus Sigmodon; species Sigmodon hispidus. Next base: position 8,723 of record PVIH01003533.1, read on the forward strand.
CTATTGATTGCTTGTGATTTTTGTGGGTTTATCTGGGGTCCTTAGGTTGGAGTTTTCCCTCTAATACTCTCTGTAGTGCTAGAATGGTAGATAGATATTCTTTCAGTCTGACTTTGTCCTGAAATACCTTGTTTACTCCATCTATGGTGATTGATAATTTTGAAGGGTATAGTATTCTATTTTGGCAGCCATGCTGTTTTAGCATCTGTATAACTTCTGATCAATCCCTTCTGGCTTTCATCGTTTCCATTGAATACTCAGATGTTATTCTGATGGGTCTGCCTTTATATGTGAGTTGGCCCTTTTCTTTTACAGCTCTTAAAATTTTTTCTTTGTTCTGTATGTTTTGTGGCTTGATTATAATGTGGCATGCTGACTTTTTTGGGGGGTCATATCTATTTGCTGTTCTGTAAGCTTCTTGTATCTTTATAGGTATTTCCTTCTTCAGGTTAGGGAAGTTTTCTTCTATGATTTTATTGAAAACATTATCTGTGCCTTTGAGCTGATAATCTTCTCCTTCTTCTATTCCTATGATTCTCAAATTAGGTCTTTTCATGGTGTTCCAGTTTTCCTGAACATTTTGAGTTGTGGCTTTTTTAGTTTTACTATTTTCTTTGACTGATATATCTATTTGAGCTACTGAGTCTTCCACTTCAGAGATTCTATCTTTCATCTCTTGAACTCTGTTTGTTATGCTTGTATCTGTGGTTCCAGTTTTTTTCTTCAGATTTTCTATTTCCATCTTTGCTTCTTTTTGTGTCTTTTTTATTGCTTCTATTTCAGCTTTTAGTTCCTGGCATGTTTCTTTCATAGATTTGTACATCTCTTCCAATTTTTTGTTTGTATTTTCTTCTATTTCTTTAAGGCTATTTTTCATATATTCTTTGAGAGCTTTGATGATCATAAAAAAGGAATTTTTGGTGTTGCTTCTTTCTGTTTCCTCTTTATTGCTCAGTTCAGGTCTTGTATTTGTAAGATCGCCACTCTCTTCTGTATTACCATGTTTTTCTTTGTATTAATATGTAATTTTTTGCACTGACGTTTGCCCATGGCTTTAGTGGTTCACGATTAGATGGGTCCTGGTCAGTTGTGGCACTTGAGCTTGTGAGCCTCCTGTCACCTCTCTGGGCAGGGTCTGAATCTGCCCTTCAGAGACCCCAGAAGTTATCTGTTTGCTCAGTTCGAGGTCGAGGTGGGTAGCTGTGCAAATTCCCTCAGTAGCAGCTATGGGTATGGTGACAGGCAGACTTTATCTGCACCTGCTACAGAGTTCACTGGGACTTACTCTGCAGACAGCACCCAGTCCTGGAAGCGGAACCAAAACCTATGGGAGCTCAACTCTCCCTCACTGGCTGGAATATAGGCACTTGGGCCTGGTGATTCCTCCTCACCTCTGGGCAGGGTCTGAGTCTGTCCTTCAGGGACCCCTGTAGTTGTCTGTTCCCTCAGTTTGAGGTGGAGGTGGGTAGCCGTGCAAATTCCCTCAGCAGGAGCTGTGGGTATGGTGACAGGCAGACTTTATCTGCACCTGCTACAGATGCTCTGGAACTCTCACTTTCCTTGCTTTTCTATGTCTGGCTAGCATCTGCCTGACTTCTTGCCCTGGGCATGTCCTTCATTCTTTCCTCCTCTCAGTTTTTTCTTTATTTCTCTTTTTTTTTGATTTTAGCCTAGATTTCTGAAGCATAAACAAATATAACACATCTTTGCCTAGTTAAAATAATATTCCACAATAACAACCTTATAATAAAATGCATAAGTGTGTAAATTTAGTCATCAACTAAGCATCCTCAAGAAACCTTCATATGCCCAGGAGGCAGATTACATAAGCAGAGAGACTACACTGTGACAGTTCTCTATGTGGGCCTAGTGGCACAGGAAATCCAGCTACTCAGGAGGCTCAAAAAAATCATAAGTTCAAGTCCTGCTTAGGGTACATAATAAGTTCAATGACAGTCTTGTGAACTTACTAAGATCCTGTTTCAAAATAAAAGGTAAAAAGATCTAGAGATGTCACTTAGCATATGCCTATCATACACAAAACCCAAGGAATTCTGTCCTCCATCAGTAACATTGTCTGTCCTGAGGAATTTCTATTCATCCAAGACAAATACCATCTACTCTAAGAAAACTCTCCTCACCCTAAGGAAAAAAAAAAAAAAAACTGTCCACTCTGAGGAAACGCTGCCCACTGTGAAGAAATGTGTTTACCCTATGGAAACTCTCTTTACTGTCAGGAAATGCTATGCAAGGTGAGGAAACAGTTTATCGTGAATTATTGTTGTCTTATGAAACTTCCCATTCTAAGAAGCTATTCATACAGAGAAAATGCTCTTCACTTCGAGGAAACTCTTCACTTTGAGGAAATTCTGTCCAGTGTGAGGAAACATTGTTAACTTGAAGAAACTCCGCCTACCTTGAGGAAACCCTGCTCATCCTGGAGAAATGCGTCCTTGAAGTTTCTCCTTCCCAAACATAGGAACATTTCTGCATATAGCAGTGCTTGCTAAGTGATAGGAGCCCCTAGGCCTGCTATCTGACCCATTCTCACCCTAGACTGAGACCTGTTGAAGGCAAAGATCGTGCCCTCCAACTTGAGTATAGCTACTGCTCAGCTATTAGATCATCCTTTATGTCAAAACAGAAGAGGATTCATGTCTGAAATTAGTTTTTGCTGCCTCTAAAAAGCAATGTGACCTTGTTCAAGTGACTGTGTGGCCTCTGCTTGAGAGGAGTTTAGAACTGATGAGTTCTAAATCCCTTCCCAGGTTGAGGATTTTGTCTGAAGAGGTGAAAGGAGCCAGTGGGAATCTATGCTTGGCTCCCACTCACCAGCTCCTTGGTATACACACTCACTCTTCTATCTACCAGGAAGCACAGATGAGCTGCAGGTGTGCCTGTCCTGTTGCTTTATTCTAGGTACAATCACAGTAGATCAGGCTCTGCCTTTGACAGCTTCCCTGCTTTCAGTTTCAAGCTGTTCATACATGTTAGACACCAGATAGCCCCTTATTTAATGAGTCAATTAGAATATCAATTTGACTTTGGGGTCAGATAAAAGCATAGAATTGCACAGGAATTGTTGAAGAATGGTAAAAAAAATATAAAAATATACTATTCAAAGAACAGAGGGGAGAACAAAGACTATAACCTCGACAGAACATTTTTAAACTGAAGATATGTTAAGAGTGAATGGCCATAGACCAGCAAGGAGCTGACCATGGTAAGAAAGTCAGATCTCTACAGATATCTTGAGAGATATCTATTATACCTTGATTATTTTTATTTTTGACTAATACAATAAACATTAGAAAGATAATATCTAGAGAAATAATCTGGGTATGTTAAAAAGAAATAAACATGTTTAAAAAATGGGTGGGGTTTTTTAAAGATATTTTGAAACTTAAAAGTCAGAATAAACTACAGCCTGGTAGGTGCATGGATAAATGATACCATTGATTTTTGATTCATCATTGATTGTAAGCCTGGAGACAACCCAGCCAGGACTCAGCAGTTCTAAGTACACAAGGAAAGGTCAAACCCACTGGCCTAGATCCAGAATCATAGAGCCATCTGCCATTAGAAACAGCAACTATCTTCTTTAAGACACAAAAACCTGGAAATCTCAGAGTAGGAGGATATCTGAATATTGTTGTTTTAAATAATTTCATAAATCAAGTTACATTAAATTGGAATAGGGTTAATTTTTGAGGTGGTTCCTGTGTATGCTGTCCTATTGAAAGCGCTCACCCATTTTGTAGGTAAAGTTGTAGCATGAAATATTTGAATAACATTTCTAGAAAAAGGATGCAAGGGACAAAGCTGGGGACTCACTGCTTTATCCTCTGGGGTTGCTGTGATAAGAGACAAGATGACAGTAGAATCTGTTCGCTGCAGGTAACATTAACACAGAATTAGATTTGTACTGTTGCCCTTGGAGCATTCATGATGAAGCCTAAGAACAGCAGGATGGAAATTGGACAAGCTCTACTGGGAAACCCAATTTTCGATAGAGATCTATAAGGTGTTGTTAGAGCAGGAAGGAAAGTCAGTCTCTGTCTGGGGATTAGTCACTGAATCTTTCTGTAAACTATATATATGGAGGATATCTCAGTTTAGTTTTTATTGCTGTGATAATCACAATCACCAAAAGCAACATGAAAATGAAAAAGCTTATTCCAGCTTACTTCTTGTAGTTCATTTTCTAGGGGAGTCAGGAAGGAACTCAAGGCAGGAACCTAGATACAAGAACTGATGCAGAGACCAAGGAGGAGTTCTGCTTACTGATTTGCTCTCCTCAATTTTCTCTGCCTGCCTTCTTATAGTTCCCAGGACCAGAAGTCCAGGGATGGCACCACTTGCAATAGGTAGGGCCCTTTCACATCAATCAGAAAATGTCCAACAGACTTACCTACAGCCTGATCTCCTGGAGGCATTTTTAAACAGAGGTTCTCTACTCTCAGATGACTCTATCTTATGTCAAGTTAAGATTAAAACTAGCCAGCAAACCGGTAAATCTATGTTACAGACATGAAATTAATAGATTGAGCAATCTATGTAAAGAAATTATATAAAAAGGTAACCTAGTACAGTCAGCCAGTTAGATCCAACACCCAGGAAGGAGACACAGGAGGTTCAATCATCCCATACCAGGACATCATTGTTCCACTGAGCTACAGCCTGTATAGAGTCTGGAAGAGTCATCTGGAGCTATTTAAATAGATCCTAGAGGGTACACAAGATGTGCTGTAAAATTCACACCATTTATAAATTTGGGAGGGAATTGTAATGCTTTAAAAGGAAAAGGCTTGTTTTACTTTTAACAGACTTTGTTGCTTTTTGTATCTCTTGCTTTTGAGGCAGAGCAGGTAATTAGATAAAGCTGGGGAGAGTGGAGTAAAAACACTTGGAGCATGTAGTATAGACAAACCTGGAGTGGTAATAGAGGAAAACCCTGGTAGAATAGACACTTCTGGAGCAGATGGTGTAGACATGCCAGGAGGGGGTAGTATAAATACCTTAAGAGCAGGTGGCAAAAACATGCCTGTAGCAGGTGGTATAAAGTTGCCTAGAAAAAGTGATATAAACAAACAATTGAAATAGGTGGTATATACATGTCTGAAGCAGGTAGTAAAGAAATGCCAGGAGAGGGTACTGTAAACACATCTGGAATTGGTGGTACAGAAATGCTTAGGGTGGGTGGAATAGACATTTGAAAGAAATAATTAAGCAAACCCAAGTCACACTTCTTGGGGTGTGGGTGGGAAATGGCTGAGGACTTGGGCCATTCTAACTCACCCAGGGGCTCTTTTCCAGCACATACTGTCTGAGGAAAGAAAGACAGAAGAAGATGTGAGCTGATGAGATCAAAACAGAACAGAGTATTTCTAAAGGTGTAGTCTTCCAGCATCTGCCCAAACATATGGCTTAGTGAAAATAAAAAAGTGTGATGAAAAGAAAAACAATGTAATCCATTTACCTGACAATTCTACTAAGCATCAGACATATTCTCATAAAAGGAGAATTTCCTCCCTGAAATAAATAGCCCAGATATTCAAATGGGTTTTCTGAAGACAGCTGCACTTCTCCATAGTACTGAATCCATTGTGTCCTTCTGGTATTCAGAAATAAGGAAGAACTTGCCTTTCCCTTCTTGACAGTTTTCCTTTCCAACAAGAAAAAAAAAAAAAGCCTCTAAGTATAGTTTTTATAATGTCAGGTAATAAAGGCCACTATGAACTAATTAAAATAATTTAACATGAAGACAGTTTGACTTCTGACACAACTATATATTGCTAATATTCTTCTGTTGAGGAAGCAGGGCTACCGTGCTGTAGTGGACACTTCCCTAGCCCATGCTCCAGTCCCTGAGTTTCACTCAAAGCACAAAACCAAAAGGCAAAACTAAACCAAACTAAACAAACAAAATATCCTCTCTCTAATGACCTGTTTATCCCCAAGAATGTCTGAGCTCTGAAATTTGGATTAGAATTTGACATTTTAATTTAAATATGAGAATCAAGGTCAGCTCCTAAAGTGTTCTAATGCTGTCAGAGTTTATGAGCATTCAGTGTTGGGGTTCATGTGTGCTATAATATGTAAATCATCCAAGAAACTTGTAGATTTCCTAGATTTCTTCATGTATAGATTTTCTGAACTCTTTTAAATTTGAACAAACAATGTTGCCTTATGTGAACTTTGTCTATTTAAAATTTCTCTGTAAGACATCGATAGATCTGTTCTGTATATGGATTGCCGAAACTTTCATTAAAAGACTTAGAAAGCTTTATTTCTACTAAAAGTAGAAATAAAGCACTTCTAGGCTTCTCTTGACAGAGGAAAATTTATTAAAGTAAACAAGATGTTTGTGTTTGGTGGCCTAGCACCCATGTAGGAAGTCAGCACTACTGAAGTCACACTGTATACTGTACAAGAGAAGAAAGGAGAAGGCAAAGGAGCATTGTAGTAAGAATTTGTCCTGTATCCTGAAGCTGCTCAGTTCCAAACAAACACATAGAGGCTTATGTTGATTATAAACTGTGGTAATATATATTTATAAAATTACTCTGGAATATCAGGGTCAACCACAGAGCCAAGCCAGGTAAGGGTGTGTTAATCTACACCTTTAATCCTAGCTTTAGGAATGTGAAAAGGGGAAGTTAGAAAAGCTGGGCAGAGCAAGAGAAGGGAGTTTTTCAACTTTTCCAGACACCTTCCTTCCTTTTAGGCTGAGGACTCAGAGGCATTCACTTGGAGGATTCTTGGAGACAGGCCCAGGAGTTGGCTGGATGAGAGTGGCTGTGGTTTGTTTCTCTATTGCTCAGATATTCCAGCTTTTCCTCAATATCTGGCTCTGGGTTTTCATTATATACTAACAAGAGTTTGTGCAATGATTAACTGTTTGACCTATAGCTCAGGTATATTTCTTGCTAACTCTTACTCTTAAATTAATCCATGATTTTTATCCATGTTTAGCCATGGGGCTTGGTACCTTTTCCTCACTGTAGCATTCGCTGCTTGCTTTCTCTAAGTCTGGCTGGCATCTGTCTCTCTGCTCTTCTGCTTCTCAGAATTCTCCTAGTCTGGTTGCCCCACCTCTGCTTCCTGTCTAGCTTCTGGCCAATCATCAGTTTCTTAAACCAGTATCTACAGTGACATATATTTACAGTGCATAAAAGCATAATCCCAGAGCAGACCACGTCAGTGAGTGCAGCATCGGAAATGACATACAAATAGTTTAGGCAAGTGATACATGTGCAAAGATGAGGAAGCAGGGACAGGTAGAGGACAACTCACTCTTACATAGGTACATACTCACTTAGGTAGTCTAGCACAAAAAGCCATCAAATTATGCCTACCAGGTTCATGTCTGCTGCACAGAGCAAGGAACACTGTGCCTTGAGCTGGGATAAAATGAGAAAGAAGTCCTGATTTATTACTGGCAAAGACAGAAAATTGTTTCCAAATCTAGACAAATAATGTCCATATGGATATCAAGGTAGTAGAGTGGAAAAAGTCATTCAAATGCAAAAAGGCAAAATATCACAAGAGTTGTTAGCAATAAAAATTCTCAGTATTTCAGATTAATCAGGAGTGAAGGACTTGAACAATATTACAAAAAAACCATCAGTGACATTGGAATACATTTGTTCCTGGGAACACAGAGTAGTGCCAGGGTAGCACACACTCCAGACTCTAAAACAAGTCCAAGTCAGGATTAGACACATAAACATGAAGATGGCCTAAATCTTATCAAGTATTTTTTTCTGACCAAAATGGAATGGAGAAATCGATAAAAGAAACAAAGGTCAAGAATTCGTAAACAAAAATTAGACAGAACGCTCCTAAGAAACCAGTGTGTGTAAAAGAAAAAATTCATGTGAGATGAAGATGAGGCTTTCCAAAAGACACAGATCATAAGTTAGAAGAAGTTTTACAGCTGGAAAAGTCCAAACAAGAGAAAGAAGAGAGAAAGAAGGAGGAAAGGGAGGGAATAAAGGAGACCACCTTAACTATCACTTAGAAAATGGCCTTTTATTGTGTGTTTTGTCCAGCATTTTAAAAATTTTATATAGTTTTAAGAGGTAGAAATCAGACATTTTAAGAGTCTTGTAAAATTACACATTACAATCCTTCCAACTACTTCAGCTACATTGGCTATGTAGCTATTAGGACACCAGCAATTCACCATTACAAAGAGGCTGGCCACAGAGCAGCTGGAGGCTGCAGCAAGGTCAGGGAGGCTTCCTCTGTCTCACTCTGGGACTGAAAAGGGAAGGACAAGAATCCACTTCATCCTACTGTGTCCTGCTGACAGCCTGATTTAGATAGTCAGGGGGAAATACATTTCAAGTTCAATGCTATTTAGTTTTCCAGCAGACAAACTCCGTCAAACATATTTGAAGGTTCAGCACACACATTGAATTTCAGATGCCTCTGAAAAATAATGTGTGTGAAAAGTAAATCTGTTTTACTGTGATAAGATCCAACTGGCGATTTGGTAAACAACATTTCAGGGGCTGGGTCCCTCCCACACTAAATACAATGTTGTTCATCTCGTTATCTAGAATATCTATAAGAAATCCCACTGTCAGTTTATAAATCTCTCAGCTAGCCCACTGAAATAATCAGAAAAGTTAAATGATCCTTTACTCTTTAGTGAAGAGGAAAACTCTTGGGTATAATGGGGCTCACGTAGTGCTGTCTCTTGAACTTAATTGTCTGAATGTGTTAGGGAAGGTGAAAGAAAGGTCCTGCATGAAAGATCTAATTTAAACTAATAAAACAAATGAAGAAAATTCACGTTTTCTTCATAAAAACATGATTTTCTAGTTTTTATTTCTATATATTAATTATCTAATTGGTTTCTTTATGACATTTCCGGATATGTATATAGTATGGTAGGTCATATTCAACCCCTGTTACTCACTCTTGTTTCCCCTTCTATATCCATTGTCTCCCAACTAGTTCCTGTGTCCCTCTTCTATTTTTTGTATTTAAAAACCAAATAACTGTTTTAAATTGACGGAAGTAAGCTTGAGAAGACAGGACTGGCATGATCTTTCCATAAATTAGAAAGTCAATGGACAGAAGCAGTCATCTATGGAGTAGGGGCTAAAAAGTAGATAAGTTCCTGCAGTGTTGTTGAATTTATTCCTGGCACTGAGGCCTTAGAGAGTCAAGCTTCCTGAAGAATGGAGAATACACTCTGTCCCAGTCATAGATGTAAGGCCATCTTCATGTTTATGTGTCTTCTGATTTAACAGCTATACCTACTGTAGGTGTGCTTCAGACAAGCTGCACCACTATGCCCCTGCCCGCAGAGCACGCCCCCAGACATGGCACGCCCCTAGGCGTGGCTGTATGCCCACCCGCTCCCTTAAAAAGAAATAGCCTGTAGCAGTGGGTCCTTTTCTGCTTTCTCTTTCCTTCTTCCCTCTTTTTTCTTTGTTTCTCTCTCCCCCTTCTCCAGATATCTGAACTACCTAAATAAACTCTGTATGGTACCTGGCAGCGAATGTTACATGTCTCTCCCATGTTTAAAATACTAATACCTATGACACCATACTGACCATGTTTGGTGTCATAAACTAACTGAACTTTAGTTTTAGGTTACTTTGTTTCTTTTGCCTGGATTCTGCTTGGTTCAACAACCTCTCTTCCTAAATTGTGTCTCTTGACCACATCTTGCTTTCCAAAAAATCATGATATTGGTGTGGACACCATTGTGTTTTTCCTCCCTTGAGAAATGTCCTATTCTTTGTCTTTATCTCCTCAAGCTTTAATTTAGTATGCCTCTTATCACACTGACCAACAATTTCACCTACTATTTAAGGAAAAAAATTGATTCTTATAATATTGCTTTTTTTAAAATCTGGGAAAAATACTATATTCTTCCATTTTGAGGACTTTCTTTACAGTTAGCATTTCAGTTTTCCCTGAGAAGTTGGTTTAGAATTTATTGCTAGTTCAGTAAAAAAATTAAGACAATCTAACAAAAAGACCATTTGGCCAAGGATTCTGACTCCCCAAAAACTTTAATAACAGTTTCAGTATACCAAAGAAATATAGAACTATTCAAGTTTTCTATTTCTTTCTAGATACTTTTAATATATGGGTATATCTAAGAATTTCTTCATAACATTTAAGTTCTCAAACATATTAGCAAAAGTTTGTTCATCATTCTTCCTATTAGTTCATTATTTTGAACTACTCAGATTTTCACCACTGTAACAAGTACTAGAGAAAGCAGACTAAAGGGTGGGAAATTTATTATGGTAATGGTCTCAGAAGTTTCAGTTCATAGTTGGCTAGCTTTGTTGCCTCTGGGTGGTGGTGAGGCAGGGCATCATGGCAGAGAGTCTGAAAAGCAGAACACTCAACTCAGAGAGGGGGGAGGGAGAGAGAGAGAGAGAGAGAGGGAGGAGAGAGAAAGAATGCTTGCCTCCTGGCTCTTTTCTTCCATTTTTATACCATTGGGCATGGATTTATGAGCTGATGCTTCTCACATCCATATCAGTCCACCTCTTAATTTGCTATCTGTGGAAGTGTCCTTACAGATACATCCATAAACATGGATTAATTATCTAAATGACATCTTTATGTTTCTAATTTGGTAAGTGAAGACTTTCTTAAATAAGTGAACATCTTCTTTTTTTCTTAGGAAGCATCTAGAACATTCTAAGAGCAAGAGGAGGCTGAGTAAACTTGTACAATGTCATATATGAAGATCATGTCACATGTATCCAGAAAGAACAGGAAAAAAGATCATCTCCTAGCCAACTTGACATAAAATTTTACACTATAGATATACTGTTTTGAGTTCAAATTATTCAAAATGCTTGTCTTTTTATTCCAAAATGAGACATCCTAAAAAACCAATACACACACACACACACACACACACACACACACATATATATATATATATATATATATATATATATATCTTAAATAGCAATGCTAAGATCAACATAGTTATAGATATAGACATGGAACAGAATCTTATAAACATCAGTCAGCATATGAATAATAGTTATGCATGATATCTTAATGCCCTTGTAGGAAAAGAAAGCAGTATTCAGAAACAGAAAAGTTATAAATATGGAATCTCTATGAAAGAATCAATGTAAGTGCTAGAAATCAAAATACTTCAGTGTTATTGACAAGGCCTTTCATGGGTACATTAGCAGAATGGGTCTAGCCAGAAGAATAACTTGGAGCTCTAAGGTAGGTTAATGGGATCTTACAAGCTAGAATGCAAACATAGAAAAGGCATGGATAGACCTTTCTAATAACAAGAAACTGTGAATTGTGTTTGGTAGGATGGTCATTTTTTATAATATTAATCCTACCAATCCTTGAGCAATGAGAGGTCTGTCCATCTTTAGATATCTTTATTTTTTATTGTCTTAAAATTTTATTGTCCTTCACTTCCTTGATTAGATTTATACCAAGATATATTTTTGAGTTTATTATAAATTTGCCATTGTTTCCTGGTTTATTTCTAAGTATGCTTGTCATTTGTATGTAGGAAGGCTATTAATTTTGTATGCTTAATTTACATCTTTGTATGACTAGGGTTATAGGTTTTTGTTTGTTTGTCAACATGACACAAGCTAGAATTATCTGTAAAAGGAATCTGAACTAAGAAAATGCCTCTATTCAGATTGCCTACAGGCAAGTTTATGGGATAATTTCTTGATTAATGGTTAATGTGAGTGGGCCTAGACTATGGGTATGATGAATACCAACAACCCTGGGCATATGGTGTAGAGTTTTATGGAAAAGCAGACTAAGCAACCCAGGGAGAGTAATCCAGTAAGTGACATGTATCCTTGTTTTATTCCCAGGTTTCTGCCTGATTTCCTGCCCTGATTTCCATAAATGATGGACTACAAGCTGTAAGATTAAACAAATCATTTTCTCTGCAAGTTGTTTTTGGCCTTAGTGTTTTATTCCAGCAAAAGAAAATCTTAACTGGGCACTGCTACTTTGCTGGATGTGTTTATCAGCTGTAGGAGATTTCTGGTGTGGTCATTAGAGTCTTTGGTGTACAGAATTATATCATCAAATAAGAATACTTTGACTTCTTCATATATATATATATGTGTATATATATTTATCTATATCTCTTTATATATATATATATGCATATTCACCTTTTTCTCCTTCACTTACCTCATTGCTCATCTAAGATTTCTAGTACTATCTGAACAGGAAGTGGAAGAGTAGACATCCTTGCCTTGTTCTTGATTTTAGTCAAAATACTTGGAGTTTTTCTCCATTTGGCAAGATGTGAGCTGTACCTTATTATATATTAGCTTTATTGTGCCATGATATGTTCCCTGTATTTTTAGTTTTTTAAAGACTTTTATCATTAAAAGATATTTGATGAGTAATATAACATGGAGAAATAAAGCTGGTACTCACATAGAAACTTCACTCCTACCAGCTGGCTTTCATAGTACTGGAAGGTGCTATATGCCTGCATGCTACCAGAGGGGAGAAGTAATAGTATTACCCATCTGTGACCACTGTGAGTTACAATAATGACCAACCTTGTAATACATACCCACTTGTACTGTAGTGAAACACATGTCAGGGAAGTAATCGTCTACTTCTGTTGAGATTTATAGCTTTATTCACAAGTTAAAACCCATACCTAGTATCATTATTTAATAAAAATAAAACATGACTAGTCAGTCATAGACCCTAGGGTAAAACTTCTACTACTTCTCTGCTAAATATGCATTGTGTTAAACTAAGTTCTAATAACTTACCATTATAGGCACAGATTAGTGCATCTCTCAAACCTCATCAGAGAAGCCTTTGGTTTTTGTTTTTGGTTTTGTTTTGTTTTATTTTATTTTTACAGTAGGTGGCAATTAACAAAGAGATCCACAACTAGTTAATGTGTAGAGAAAAGAATACTTCAGTATTCTCCTTCCTAAATGGGACATCTATATAATACCCACTTCCTCCTAAGGCTTGGGGCTCATTGTGGAAGAGGGAGCAGAAAGATTATAAGAGCCTATGTGGTGGGTGATTACAAAGAAATATTGTTTTCTGGACAAACCAGGATAGTTACACATAGGAACTTATAACAGTTGTGCCAATCTGTAGAAAAACTGCACAAACTCAATATAGACAAAATCCCAGCATGTAGAGGAGAGGTGGGCAGGAAGTATCAGCCCCAGTGGAGTCCATTTTATTTAATGGTGAGACACCTGGTTGTTCCAGTGGACATTCACTCATTTAAGAGTATATGGGTAGCACAAACAATATGCAATAGATTTCCTTAAAAAAAAAAAAAGGACACAAAGCTAGGCAGGTAGAGATGGAATGAATCTTAGAGGAGTTTGGTAAGGGAGTGACTATAATAAAAAAATACATTGTATAAATGAACTAATAAAATAAGAAATCAAAGATCTAAGAACTGTAAGAACATCACTTACAGTATAGTTGAGAGTATGAGGGTATTGTTAATAAAGTTCAATAATAGACCACATGTCTTTCATGCTCAGAGTCCTAAGGTTTGATTCCCAGCATTTGGCATGCACATGCATACACATAAATGTATAGGACACATATATAAAGAAAGGAAAAAGAGCACCATGCTGCCATTGATGAGAAGAAAAATTAATGAAACAGATCTCAGAACAAGTAACTGTTGTAGGAAGTGAGGTATTACATTCAGACTGGGGCTCTACTTTAATGGTAGAACACTTGGAAAGCATGCACAAACCCTTATTGTAGAAGGTTTCCTGGCTTGTTTGGGCTGGAGGTTTGGAACCTGCCCGCAGCGGCTTTTATCCCCCAAAGAAATGGATCAGACATTTATATTAACTTTGTACTCTTTGGCCCATGTCTCAAGCACATTACTAGTTAGTCATCTTAATTCAACCCATTTCTTATAATCTACTAATCTGCCCACCACATGACCCAGCCCATGGCTCACCTGTACTTCTTACATGTCTTTTCTTCTGGGGGGGGGTCGGATGGCGACTGACTAACTCCACCCTCCTTCTACCTGTCTGTCCTCTGATTCTCCACCCATTTCTACAGTGATGTGCATAGGCCAAAACAGCCCTTTATTTTCTGCATACAGAGAACATTCCACCACAGGCCCTTGGGCTCAATATTGAATATTACCAAAAGACTGTTCTGAGGAGTCACATGGTGATATATAATTACTTTTCAAAGAAAACACACTGTATTACCAGTGGGATATCTAACAATAGCAATCAAGTTATTTGAGGGGAAAAAAACCCAAGAGAATATAGATCTGTCCATAGCCTATTACTATGTTTAGAGACTTTAACATTAGCACTTCAGTAGCTGACAGATACAGAGAGCAGAGAATCAGTAAGAATACAATTAAGTAAGAAGCACAATCAGAGTGCCCATTTGAGAATTAGCAAGATCCACCACAAGTCAGGAAAGCAAGAGCAGCAGATATTAGTAAGCAAAACACAATCCTGACTAGAAACAAAGCATAAAAATAAATCATAGAAAGCAAAATCTGTACTTTCACTGTTTCTCAGATAATTCATAGGTCATAAAAATCTGTTTCTTCTATGCCTTCTTTCAATAATATCATTTGGGATATTCAAATATTTAATTACATTGGCCATTATTTTGCAAAATGAATAGTTATTTAATTGTATCTGATGCTTCATACTGCTCCTTACCCAGTGTATCATATGTCACTTTCCTTCCACATGAAAAACCCCACACTATTTTTTGCATTAAACTCTGACTCCAATGCTTTCTCACATATTGTTTACCTGTAAATGGGTCATCTTTCCATCCTGTTTAAATGGGATGTTTTTGTGTGTGAAATCTATGGTTGGTAGCCACCTTCAGGACTTTAGAGGAATCATTTGACCTCTATTATTAGAGTCATTAGTTTTTTACCCTCCTGATAATAGGGCATCTCTGTTTCTTTCTCTGTTTCCTATGCTATCTTTTCACTTTGAGGATTTTTTTTTGAGGGGAGAGGGGTATCTGTTCTACAGTGAATCAACATTAGTTACAATTTTTAGGTTTGCAGCATTTAACCTTAACCTTGAAAGTTTGTTTTGGTTTTCTCACAAGCACATCAGGATTTTACATTGCTTGCTATATTGTCTTACTGTGATATTGTGACAAAACAAAATTATATATTTGGTCTCTCTCGCTCCCTCATTCCTGAGGCAGACTGCCTAAAACTCTCGTAGCTGCCTAAGTGGTGGTGGTAGGAAGATTTTTGTTATTTATTCTTATCACCAGATCATCACCTTTTACCTATTTCTATTTATGCTAATGAGGTGGCCCCTGAGAACCTGGTGGGGGGGACTGATTGCTAAGAGAAACACCATGTAAATCAAAGTTGGACTTTTTAGCCTTTCTGTTCTTAGCCCAGAACAGAAAGAAGTCCTAAAATCAAAACCAGTCACTAGTGGCCAACCATTTGGTCAGCTTCACACTCATTAATGACAGGATTCAGAGTACTTACAGATATTCTGGTGACACTTGGAAAGAGCACCCCATTTGAGAAAGACAGAATCTGTTGAACTTGGCACCCCTCCAGACTTTAGCCTATGTACCTGCAATCAAGGACAAAGAGTTTGGCCCTTAAGTAAGGTTATCTAAGGTGTGGGATAACTCCCCTGTGTACCTTCCCAGATTCCTAAAAATGAAGATAAAAGGAAAGGCTAGGGAAGCTTAAGTCTGGGTAACAGAGAAAGAATAATGTAACTTGTAAGAAGGAGCAAAGTATGGAACTGGTAAATAACCAAGAACCCATTTCCTTGTGTTTTGGAGTGCTTATAGTTTTTACTGTAGTAAGCATGAAAACTGGATTCTGCCCAGGATAGTTTGAGCCTTGAGTGTGAAGTTTTCTTATGCCCTCCTGGATCAACTGAAGAAGAACTAATTAACTAAATTCATTATTGTTGGTTTTAACATTGTGGCTAAAGGCTTTTCTGCATAACAGAAAAATCAGGGAGGGGTTTGAAATAAGAGGTATTTATTCATATTTATTACAGAGCTTACTTTTTAGATTTTGTTTTTAGCTCTATGACAGAATACTTTTATTTGCTATCATCAGTTTATTCTTTGCTGTGGTAGCCAATTTA
This sequence comes from Sigmodon hispidus, assembly GCA_004025045.1. Taxonomy (NCBI): domain Eukaryota; kingdom Metazoa; phylum Chordata; class Mammalia; order Rodentia; family Cricetidae; genus Sigmodon; species Sigmodon hispidus. Next base: position 24,844 of record PVIH01003533.1, read on the forward strand.
AAGCCCCCACTGACTGGTTTTTCTTTTTTTCTTTAACCCCATAGTTACAGCTTCCAGCTACTCTCATAGTTCATCTTAGCTACATAGTGAAAAGCACATTGAGGACAGGTGAAATGTGAGTGCTTAAAAGCTTAAGCTGTGCTTTGGAGAATCCAATGCTTTGTCAAATTCCCAAATTTCAAGGTGTCAGTCCAAGGTGTTTCTCATCCCAAGCTGTTCAGTGGCTGTGGTTTGCAGCTTGGGCATGCTTTGCTTTTTTCTTGTTTGTTTGTTTAGAGTCCACTAATGAGTGAGTACATCCCCTTGGATCTCACTCCTCCTAGAGGAACACCTGACTCAGTCTTGAGGTTGGGAGGAGAAAACTGGATCTGCCAGGAGTGGAGGCTGAACTAAGCAATATTGGGACAGTGGGACCTTGGGACCACCTGCTGCCTGCCGGGGAGGGGGGGTTGGGGAGTTGTGGAGAAGAGAGAATGACCTGATGTGGTGGGAGGGAGAATGGACCTTGAGTAAGGATGTACAAGGATAGAAAGTGTGACTTCTTTGTTCATAATAATAACATTAAAAAAAATTCTCAAATTTCTTGCCTACTCCATCACACTAGTTTCTCATTTGTCTCCTTTACAAAGAAAACAAAGCCCACGAATGAGCACAGGGATCTCTGCAGCTCTGAGAGGTATTTTGACAAACTTCAGAACCTGGGCAAGAATCTCTGACTTGATGATTATAGGGGATAGAAAAGTAGGTGAGACCTTCACTTTGTTCTTTTACACCATGCATCTTCAAATTAACTAGAGAACTCATGCTTTCATTTTGAGAATTCCATTTGATTGGATATGGCTCAAAAATATTTTTTAAAGAAAGAGATGGCTTTTTTCTTCTTCCATTGCCCTCAGAACTTCCAATAATCAATATCTGGTCACTATGTTTCCCCAGTACCACTTTCACTAGATCAGCAGTTTTCTAAAGACATTCAGTAGTTGAATCCTTGGGCTAGAACAAATACCAATGACAGTACAATGGACATGAGTCCTGCTCACATCTGAATTTAAGAAGCCAGATATCCCTAACAGCTCTACCTCACAGCCACTAGAATATACAGGGACAATGATTCATGGGGGTTCTACTCTCAGAGACAACTAGACAGGAGGGCCTCAACCCTCTACTGGGTGAAAATATTCATGAGAGATTTTTAAGAAGGAAAAGTGGAAATTATTTTTAAGGCTTGAGACTAGAAAGAGGGAAGATTTGATACCAAAGACCTACCAATACTCTACATTAACTTTCTCTTTTTATTCTAGAAGGACTATTTTATTTCAGAATTCTATTCATACTCCATAATGAAAAGTCAATGTATAAGTGAGAAATTTATATAAATAATTTGAATACTATTGTGAAATAACACATAATGAATTATATAAAAAAAGAAATGTGAATGCTTTCATAAAAATAAATGGAGGTTGTTTCAGAGAAAGCAATCCTTCATGAAATAGAAATCATCCCCTCAGGAAGGAGACAGAAGCCTGTGATTTAAGGCTATTGTCACAGGTAAAGCTTCCATGAAGCATGTAATGCACTCTTTTCATAAACACTCTTCATACTTGTGTGAAGATCTCATGAAGACGGGTTAAAGTTAGAAAATGATGAAATTGAGCTTCCTGAAAATGCATAGAGAAAAAGGAATGGAATCTAAGTAATATGATATAAATTTCAAAATCAAAGGGAAGGGAAATTCTCCCACATGCTACTCTTCTACTGAAAGTTTGCATGGACACACTTATGAGACATACGGAAAGCATGCATAAGCCAATGCTGCCTGAGGAGTAAAAACAATGCAGTTTTAAATTATTGTGCATGTGTATACATGTAAATATATATGGTGTCTGTTGCATCTTTGGGGAAAGTTTTATTTTAATTAAAAATATATATGTATGTATATTTATGAGCTTGTTTGGGTTTATATGCACCATATGAGTGCAGGAGCCTAAGAAGAATGAAAAGGCATGGATCCCCTAGAACTATAGGTTATATGCTGCCATATGAGTGCTGGAAACTAAACCTGCGTCCTCTGTAAGAGTAGTAAGCACTCTTAGCCACAGACCTATCTCTGAAGACACTACTTGTTTTGTTTTGTTTTTGTTTCTTTGTTTTTTTTACTACTATTTATTTTTTCTATACAACTTCTTTTATGAATAAAGTCCTATTTTTTATCCATGTATCCCCTTGTTCAGACTCCCTTCCCCCTCCTGTCCCTCCCAGTCTCTCTCTCTTTTCCCCATCACTTTATCTCCTCCCCAACAAGGGCAGGAAGTCCCAAGGTCCCAGTGTAGCTTAGTTCAGCATTCACTCCCTACACATCTGCTTTCCTCACCCCAACATCAAGACTGGGTCAGATGTTCCTCTGGTGGGAGTGGGCTCCAAGGTGCCTGTCCAAGGTGTTTCAGATCCCAAGCTGTTCAGCAGTTGTGGTTTGCAGCTTGGACATGTTTTGCTTTTTGATTTTTTGTTTAGAGTCCACTAGTAAGTGAGTACATCCCCTGCTTATCTTTCTGAGTTTGTGATACCTCGCTCAGGAGGATATTCTCCAAATCCATCCATTTGCCTGTAAATTTTAGGATATTATTTTTTCTTACTGCTGACTACTTTTTAAACATTTTTGTTGTTGCTGATGGGTATTAAACTCAAGAGCTTCCACCATGATGAGCACATGTTCTGAATCTGAGCTGCATCCACAAGTTGTCATAACTCCTGGAGAGATGATGCTTGTAAAAGTCTAAAATAATCCTTGAATTAATCTCTTTTCTACCTTTTGGTTCACACTAATATATTGTTAATTCAAGAATGGAGAACATACTGACTGATTAAAAAAAATAAGATATATATTTCTGTGTTGTATTTAGTTTCTGGCCTGGACTTTTGGGCCTGCCGAGAAGTTTGGACCCACTCTCAGTCCCACAGATGCTTATGCCCAAATAATCACGCAGATGCTTGTATTATTTTTATGCTGATCAACCTAGGGCCCAGGCATATTGCTAGCTAGCTCTTGCTCTTAAACTAACCCATCTTTTTCAGCCATGCAGCTCGATACTCAGAGCAACATTTCAGCTTCTTTCCTCTGTGTCTGCCTCTTTTCTTCATCCTATCTGTGGCATCTCTCTCTGGTGTCTGTGTTTTCCTCTGAGATGTTCCCAGAGTTTTCTTAGTCTAACAGCTCCACCCATACGTCATGTCTGCCTTCTAGCCAATCAGCTTTTTGTTAAACCAGTAGAAGAGACAAATATTTACAAGGTACCATAATCCCATTACATTTTTGCATGGTACTTCTATTCAGAGATCAGCCCAGCCCTGGAAATATTAAGGCTCAACACAGGAATAACATTAAAGAAAATGAAGAGACTTTTAGATATTATATTAGTTAGGGTTCTCTAGAGTAGCAGAATTTACAGAATGAACCTCTCTATATAGAGAAAGGGGAGTTATTAAAATAACTTATAGGCTATGGTTCACTTAATCCAACAATGACTGCCTATGAATGGAAAATCAAACAATCTAGTAGTTGTTCAGTCCACAAGGCTATATGTCTCAGCTGCTCTTAAGTATATTCCAGTGAAGGAATGGATTTGCTAGTGAGAGAAGAGTATGAATGCAAAGAGTAAAACCTTTCTTCTTCCATTTCTTTATGTAGGGTTCCAGCAGAAGGCATGGCCCAGATTAAAGGTTTGTCTTCCCACCTCAAACATCTGGATTAGAAGTAGATCTTTTAATTAGCAGTGCTCCTCCATATTTGGGGTTTTAGTTAAGTCCAAATGTAATCAAGCTGACAACCAAGAATAGCCATCACAAATTAGTTCCTTTATATTTATTGATAAAGTGATCTCCCGAGATGGCAAAATACACATTGTAGATGCATCTAAATATATGTTACTTTTTTTCTAGTGCTAACAAATTCATGGCATTCTAGCTGTGATAAAATGGATAACAAAATGCTAGGAGTATATTCTCAGAGCTTCTGATTTGAGATGCTGATTCTCAGTTGTGTAGTATATAGAAGTTGCCAAATTAAATGAATAAAAAGTTCTTTCTATTTTGTAAATTTTGATCTGATTTTGAGAGGGGTATAAATTGGATGGCCATAATGATAACTGGGGTTTCCTAAGGGCTTTTGTTTTGTGATAATCCTTAAACTATTCTGAGGGCTGGGGATATGGTTTAGTGTATAATAGTACTTGCCACATAAACCTAATGGCCTTTGTTAAATTATTAAGAACCTATTTAAAATATTAGCAGACATCTATTATCTCATTGCAGCTATGCTATGGGAAACAAGAGGTTGGGACCAGAGAATCTTCAGAATTTTGGGGCCAGCTGCACAGAATTTTGGGGCCAGTTTACAAATAGCAAAAAGATCCTGTCTCAAACATTGTGGAAATGTAAAAATCAACACCCAAAGGGCTGTCTTTTGACATGTTCTCTGTGCTACTCCACACCCCACCCTTGACTCTCTCTCTCTCTCTCTCTCTCTCTCTCTCTCTCTCTCTCTCTCTCTCTGTCTCTCTCTCTCTTTCTGTCTCTCTCTCTCTCTGTCTCTATCTCTCTCTCTCTCTGGTGGAATGTTCTGTATGCTGTAAACAAAGTAACTGATTTGGCCCATGCAGGGCACCATAGAAGTGGGTGGAGAATCAGAGGCAGCCAGGTAGGATAAGGAGGGTGGAGTTAAGCCAGTCTCCATCCAGCCTCCCCGAAGAAACAGCATGTAGGAATCCAGGTGAGCCACAGGTTGTGGGCCATGTGGTGGAAAGATAAATGGGTTGAATTAAGATGAAAGAACTAGCTAGTAATGTGCTTAAGATATGGTAAGATATGGGTCAAACAGTATTAAGTTAATATAAGCATGTGATTCGTTTCTTTAGGGGACAAAAGCCGCGGGCGCGAACCAGGTTCCAACTGTTGCCACGGGCCGCGCCAAGTCACAAACCTCTCGGACCCAAAATGGGCCGGGAAAAACTTTTTACAACATATCTCTCTCTCTCTCTCTCTCTCTCTCTCTCTCTCTCTCTCTCTCTCTCTCTCACACACACACACACACACACACACACACACACACACACACAATCATACCCATACCCGATCCTCTGCACAAATATCCTGAGACTCTTCTATATAGAGAATTAGGAAAGATCTGTTAGATTCAGATTTGGGGTCAGAAGTTGTAGCTTCTGACTGCAGTTGCAGCTTGCTGGGCAGAGAGTTGAAGTCCCCAGTGTGTTTTCCATTCAACATTGAGGGTCTCACCTTGTCTTCATTTGTGAGATATATGCACATAGTTTATATTAAACTGTACACATAAAGGACTATCCAGTGATTACAAGTAGGTATTAAGGATTGTGGTGGAATGTTCTGTATGCTGTAAATAAAGGACTGTTTTGGCCTATGTAGAGAACCATAGAAGTGGGTGGAGAATCAGAGCACAAGCAGGTAGGAAGAAGGGTAGAGTTAGCCAGTCTCCATCCGACCTCCAAAGAAGCAGCATGTAGGAATCCAGGTGAGCCATGGGCTGTGGGCCATGTAGTGGAAAGATAAATGGAAATGGGTTGAATTAAGATGAAAGAGCTAGCTAGTAATGTGCTTAAGACATAGGCCAAACAGTGTAAAGGATATAAGCGTGTGATTCATTTCTTTGGGGGACAAAAGCCACCGTGGCATGCAAACCAGGTTCCAAACTGCCGCCGCGCGTGCCAAACAGGCAGGGAAAAACTTACAACAACAAAGGATCATGGTATGTAAAGAGTTCATGAATAAAACATAAAATCACATTATTTCATGAGAAAATGTGAGACAGCTTTTAACTTCCAATGAAGAAGAAACTTTAAACTCTTTGTGTCCTGCATCCATAAATATCCAATTTCTCTTAATAACATCATCTGAGTAGGAATATGCTTGTGTCTCAAAAGGCTAATTCTAAGAAGTAGTACATGTGCGTTTGTCATTTAGAATGCTTAGTGTTATACCATGGTAATATAAACAGATGAGTATATGATACACCAGGATTGTTCTTTATGATAGTCTCAAATACAGTGACTTCTGCTTCTCCTGCAGCCAAATAGGTCCTTGTTCAGAGACTGCAGGACCAAAACTGGTCCTGAGAATTAAATACCACCAATCCATGAACTACTGATTTGTTACCTCTACTCAAGTTCCATTGTACCACAATTCTATAATACAATCAAGTTGTAAGTGCTTTTACTTTCCTTATTATACACAAAGATGGAGAATCCTTTCCAGTAAAGCAGGGAGTCAGTTTTGGGGGGCTATTATGGAATGCTTAAATATCCTGGCATTTAAAATGTAAATCAGAAATGAGAATTACATAAAATAATTTTCAGATTTGCACCACTCTGAAATTTGCCATTTAGGCACATTTTTTGGAAAGTTCCTAGAAGAAGTAATCTACTAATTAGAATAAACCCAGCAAAGGGGCCGACCAGAGAAATACAAGAGTGTCAATAGATGGTAAGTAAAGAGCTCAAAGTGGCAGCTGGATGCTTGTCAGTCATGTGGCCAGGCCAATTACAGATGAAAAAGAACTCAGAGAGTTTAACCAGGGGCACACCAAGCAGATAACATTTTTTATGCAAGCCACAGCCTGTTCAGATACTGTGGAACCCTTTCTACCTGGGGTTCTTACCCATAATAATCTGACCATGTACTCATAACATCAGAGGAAGCACATAACTTATCAAAACCCAGGGCAGTGGTCAGGTTGTATGACAGTCTAAATACATTGTGAGTTAAAGACCATCCTGAGTCACAGAACAGGACTCTGTTTCAAAAATTCAAATAATAGGAAAATGAGAAAGAAAGGAAAAGAAACATGGTGTCTTGAACTTGGGATATTTTTCAACTCACACTTTACTTAGAAGTCACTGAGCATAGCCTGGTCCTGTCTACAAACAGGGACCCACATCAAAGCACTGGTCTTCTTCTTCCTCTGAATGTCACTAACCAATGATAATTTTTATCTTTGGCAATTTGGAAATGTCCAGGATGTTGATGTATTGTTCTTGTAATCTGCTTTGTAACTGGCATCAATTCCCTCGTCTCAAGTTTCAAACTTTTATATTTTGTAGGGAAGTAGGCACCAACAGATAAGACTAATTTTTATCACCTCACATATTTATCATGATAAATCACCTCTTTCCATCTTTGGCCTGGTATTTCTTCATCTGATCCACTACACCAGTTATCTCCACACTAACAAGCAGTAGTGCAAATATATAGCCTCAGTATTCTTCTTTAAGTTTTCTTCATGCTTACAATTGGATTTCATGTATGTAACTCAGGTATAACATATAAAATATATATTTTTATCTTTGTGATAGTTAGATTTCACCAACTTGACACAAAGTGGAGTCCCTTTGGAAGAGGGAACCTCAATTGAAGAATTATGTCCATCAGATTAGTCTGTAAGCATGTCTGTGAAACACTTTCTTGATTAAGGATTTATGTGGGAGGGCCCAGCCCACTTTGGGTTGTGTCACCTATGCACATGCTATAAGAAATAAGAAATCAAACAGAGCAACCCATGGAAAGCAAGCCAGTGGGGAGAATCTCTTCTAGATTATGCTTCAAGTGCTTGCTCTAAGTTCCTACCTTGGCTTTCATCAGTGATGAACTGTAAAATGTAACATGAAATAAACCTTTTCTAGCAAGTTGCTTTTGATCACAGTGTTTATCACAGCAAGATAAACCAAACTAGAACAATTTTCATCTACTTTTTACTAGTTATCTACACCCTCCAAATTGCTTAGTCTATATTCTTCCCTTCTTTCCTGTCCTATCTTTCATTATTCTTGACAAGACCTCTCCAAAATATTAGTTTCTTTTGAAAATATTACATTTATTATATTGTGTGTTGGAGGTACATATGCCAAGACATGAGTGTGTAATCAGAGGACACTATTGTAGAATTAGTTTTCTCCTTGTATCTTTATGTCAGGCCCAAAGATAAAATTAAAGTTGTCAGGCTAATACAGCAATTGCCTTTACCTTCTGAGCCTTTAACCAGCCCCTTTCTTACAGCCCACTGACAGAATAACACTATTAAGTCTTGTGAGTGTCAAGTAGTGAATATATGTGTCAATAAAAATTTAGAAGAAAAGAATTTACAACAAAATAGAGACTTCTTTCAAAAGTAGTTCACAGTCTGAGAAGATTTAGCCTTTGGTAAAAAAAAAAAAAGAAAAAAGAAAAAAGAAAGGGATATGAGAACAAGAAGGACTAATATTCCTTCCCAGGTTTCCATTACATGTTGTGATAAGGAGGGATGGCAACCTATGGAAGACACTTTGCCTTCTTCAGGTGACATTTGGATTTGACTGAAGGTGGCAAAAGGGACTTCCTAAACGATGTTCCTCTTGCAGCTGTAACAGTGTGGTATAAAACCGCATTGCAGAGGTGTCTAATGACTTTCTGGAACCCTTATTGAAAGATCAGCCTGGAATATCAGAGAATAGATTCACCCACTGTCAAGCCAAGCCAGAAGGTCAAAGAGTGGTAACTGGTAATTCCAGCACAGGAAAGACCAGTGATGACCTGCACCTTTAATCCCATAACTCCAGAGACAGAGATCTTTCTGTGTTTCTGTGCAGGTCTAACTACCAAACACCTTTAATCCTAACTCTAGGATTATGATGCAGAGTTGAACCTGAAAGTGAAACAACTGGAAAAGAAGTTTTTTAAGGCAGATGTAGGCAGACATTGAGGTATTCTGTAGAAGTGACAAACCAGGATGAGGTCTCTTGAAGATAGTTTTGGGTTTTTTTTTTCCCCTAGGAAGTTGGCTAGGTGAGAATTTACTGTGGTCTGTTTCCTCTCTCTGATATCCCAGCTTTTCCCCAATATCTGGTTCTGAGTTTTCACTAGATATCAACTAGAATCAGTGTTTCAACTGAAAGTCAAAAATACTCCATTATAAACAAGGCCAAAATTGCCAACAAAGATGAGTCCTAAAGACATCTCAAATGGATGCTAGAAACAACAAATGAACTGTGCCTACTTATATCCAGTAAGTTTTATTTGAATTTTGACTATTAGCAATCCTGTCTTCCCCATAACTTAAACACCAATGAGAATAGTACTACCCATAGGCTCAATTCTGAAAATTAGGTTTCTATATGCACACAATGAATACCAATTTTTTTTCAGAAAAACTGCCCCATCATTCAGTGAATTGCAAACACAAATCTGCATGCTAAAAACTCAGGAACAATCATCTGCTGATTTTCTTACAATTTGGTAACTTAGATACCTGCACCATCCATTCTTGGGTTCATCTCTTCTATGCCCCATGAAGATTGCAGTTATGTCTTAGTGAACATGATGCAAGAAGACATTCTAGGACCATTAATCTAGTAAGAATGAGTCCTGATTGCTTGAAGTGAGGAGGAAATTTTGTTGAAACTTAAAAAAGTCTCTGAAATTATATTCCAGTTATAGGGCATTTCTTAAAAATAAGTGAGATGACAAACTAACCACTAACAAAGTCCCTGAAACTTTTCAAGTTATCTCAAGCCACCCCTTAAATGCTGGGAAAAATAACAAATGGTTGGTGTAAGGAAAAACCCTGAAGGTCAGAGGGAGCAGGGGTAACAGTGGAACAAGTGGTCATGAGAGGAAGATCTTGCCCTTTGCTGTGTTGATTGTGCTCTCCCTATGTAATTTTTGGGAGGAATATAATATAAGCTGCCATAGTAAGTAGTATCTGAGAACATGCTTTAGATCCCTCTGTTAGTGATTTTAGCCTGTGGAAAAACAGTGTTTGATCTAATAGAGAGGAAAAAGCCAAATATCCTGGACATTAGAAGTTGAAATTTTTATTTATCTCTAAATGTATAGGTAAAAAATTACTTCAATGAACTTACTGCATGTTTCTTTCAAAAGAACATAAGCAGATGGAGTGATGAGACTGTACCCTGCTCTTAGTAATTTCATATTACACAGAACTGTGGTTATTAAACTATGCCTTGCCTTAGGTAACTTCATACTACAACCCAAAAGTTAGCTTCATTTTAAAGTGCAATGCTAAATCAGAATGACTCTATATTTTGTTTGTGCACAGAAAGACTAACACCTTTCTAGCCCCAACCATAAAGCACAGGCTGATTAATAACTTGTTCATGTAAGTAAAATTTCATCTATGAGCTTACTGAGATGTATGGGCATTTCCAGAAAGAGAAAGAGCACAAAACAACTCTTGACCTCACTTTGCCCTAGAACAAAGTAACCTGCCTCACAGTTAGAAAGCTCTCTGTCTGTGAAACAGGAAGTAAATCTACCAGAACCTTAACCATTAGCTTACGACTTCCAGAACTGGGGAACATACATGCCTGCATTTTATAATAGCAGCCCAAGCTGATTTCACAACAGGTACAAAAAAATAAGTATACTTTGAGCTATAGATGGAAAACAAGTAGATGTAGATCTGTACCATGGGATATTACAAAGAACAGAGGTTTCTTTGGTGTTTGGGATCTTAAATGCTCACTCAAGTCCATCAGGGAAATACTGAAGGTTTGATATTTAGCCTTTGGAACAACTGAGAATAGTGTGACTTTTAGAAAATAGAATTTCTTAGAAAGATGTTATATTACCAGGAGCATGTCTTTTCCTTTTTATCTTTTTGCTTTCTATTGTCATAATATGAGCAGCAGTGTTCTACCATGTGTTCCCACCATGATGCATTGCCTCAACAAAGGCCTAAAGAGATGGAGCTAGCCAATCATGAACTAAATCTTTGTAATCATGAGCCAATATTAACCTGTCTTTCTAATAAGTTAGATTCTAATAAGTTGTTTGTTTGCCAGTGAAAATTAACACATAAACCAGGTAACCAAACTGAGCCCCTACCTTGACCAATTTCCTGTTACTGCCAAAATAAATCATAATAAGCTTCATGGCTACTGAAACCTAGTCAGGTAAATCTGGCTCCTGGAGGTAAGTAGAATTTCTTCTTCTGTCACTGTCAGGGTCCCACACACTTGGCCTCTGCCTCCTAAAATTGGCAATAAACACAGGATCTCATGCCCCTTGAAGGAGCCTACTGAAAATTTTGGCCACCAGGAATCTTGGATGACTTCTTTCTGTGAAATCAGTTGACCAACAACTTCTAGCCTATCTGACCACTCATGTTGAAGCATGAATTCCTAAGGACAAGGTTGATTCTATGAAGAAGACATTCTCGGTTTACAGTACTATCTTCTACTTTCCTTTCTACACTCCTTGGAGCCAGGCAACCATACTCTGTGCTAAACCCCTCCTACTCTGATTCTGAAAAAATCCTTGTCCCTCAGTGAAGTCTGAATTCAGGAAAAATTAACCCAAAGTCTAGCTCCAACTGACCTCTCTGACTGTGACTCTACTTCTCTATTCAATCTACCCTTGCTTCTTTGCCTGACTTCAGTGGGTACTCAAATGACTTTAATTAAGTTTTGCTGGAACAAGCAGAGGCACCAACTAGAGAAATATTGTTTTGGATCCAGCAGTAGATAATTCAGTGACTTAAAATTATACACAGGGAAAATAAACTAAGAAAAACTACCATGGTTTCACCTATAACCATCATTCCCTTTGCTCCTCCAAAGCCCCCACATACATGATATTGCCTGTGGTGAAGAACAAACCACTCAGCAATCCAGAGCAGGATGCTGAATTTTTTTTTGTAGCCACCAGAAGTCTGGAGTTTAGACATAAACATTGATAGAGCTGGTTACCATATACTGGCTTTCCCCAAATTTCCTGACTTAAAATGTACCAAATACCCAATAGTATATTGGTGCATCCTAACTAGAGATTCATACATTTTTTTCTATTTGGGGGTCAAAGGAAAAGTACAAATACAGAGGGTTATGATCAAAATAACTGATGCAATGGCTAGCATTGGCTTCCCAAATATGTTCTGCAAATTCTGCTGGTATTACCACTTGGTAGTAAAGAATGAGGCAGAAATAGGATCTCCTCCTTGTGTCAATACTGATTCCACTGTCTCAAAAAAATGTAGTGATTGTGTGGTTTCTTCTATTCTTTTTCATTTTTCTTCTTCTTCAGGAAGAGCCTGTTAATATGAGGCAGTTTTATAGAATTGTGCCTGGTTAGGTATAGTCCTAGAAACAAAAGTGAATGAAAGCTTCTCCATGGGCTGATTACTAAATGAACAATCCTATCTGATTTGTTTGTTCAGTCATATCATACTGTCAAGGGTACTGAGTTTGTGAAAATAAACAACAAAGATTGATGAATTCATATAAAAGGTTCATATATATATATATATTGAGAAAGAGATAAATAAATTAAACTAAGACAGTGAAATAATCTTGCTTGGTGTTTATGTGAATTCCTCCATGAACACTGAGGTAGTAGCAAAATAAAATATTGTAAATATAAGTTACAGCATGCTATCAGATTTGTTAGATTTTTTCTATAAACTTTACATCTGCAATTACCAAATTTTGTCAAAAGTACTTTTTAAATGACTAGTTTTCTAAAGGCAATGTATGACAGAGGAGTAAAATAATCTTGTATTTATCTATTACATAATCCTCAATAAATGTATTTAATGGTGCAAGCAAAAAACTTTCACTTCAATAATTAAACATATGGAAGTTTACTTTTCTTAATCTTAGAAATGCAATAGCCTGTCTGTTGGCCTGTTGGAAGATACGTGCTGCCACCTAGTGCCCAGTTAAGGTATGTAGCAGCCCTACATGCAAGGCCAGAGTGTTCTCTACTGGGGAAAACAGCAATCAAATAGTCTGGCCCCTCCATTTATTTAAAACTATAAAGACAACTATTGGTTTTGCTTTCTTTAAAATTTCCTAGTACTTATATTGTATCAAAGCTTCAGATTATACCTTTTCTTTTTTCAGAAACTCTATTATGCTTTTCCACATAAATTTACTCTTGGTAAACATGTATGTCTAGTCTAAAAATCTAAAATATGTAGTACTCTGAAATAGGAAGCTTTGAGCAATGGTATGGTTGCCTCACATGAAAAATTTCTATGAAAATTTAATTTTGTTAGTAAAATTGTTAAAAGAAAGAATTCCATATTATTAAAAATGTTAACGCCAACTTCTCTAAATGCATATTTTATTGTTCCAGTCAGATTTACTGTCTACAGTTAAATTATTTGAGCATTACTTTAATGTTCTGTTGCCTCTTTTTGATTAGTTCCATTCACCAAAAAAAAAGTCTGTTCCCTTGCAGGAATAACATCAGTTGTTATCTTAAGCAAACTATTGTAAATACAGAAATAAAATAATAGTTTAAACTTCTAAATGTTTGACCATTTTTGTGTGTGTGTGTGTGTGTGTCTGTGTGTGTGTGTGTCTGTCTGTGTGAGTCCAAGCAAAATTAAAAAGCTACAACTAAGAGTGGGTGAGTAGTAAAACAAAAGAACAATGGTCCTAGGAGCATAGAAGAGTTACAAGGGAAGACTGAAAGGTTTCATTCACTTTTGTTTCTAGGACTATACCTAACCAGGCACAATTCTATAAGCTTTCATTTATGGCTCCAAGTTATGACCCCTGAGTCACATATATAATGACCACTGAGTATATAGTGATAGTTCTCCTGTGATGAGTGGGATCTGACTATGACATGCATAACTATAACATGGATGATCATGATGACCTGCATGTTTTCTGATCAGACTTTAGGGTGAGATGTCTCCTTTCCCTTCTGGTGTCTCCTTAATTTCCCCCCTTTCTATCCTGCTTTAATAAGAACTTCTAACCACCTGCTGGAACTGAGAAAATTATCAACCCATCCAGTCCTTGACAAAAACTGCTTAATTATGAATATCTCTTGCCATTCTACCATAATTATTTCTTTATTTAAGCCTAAATCTCATATCATTGTCCTGAAGACAGACTTAGGGCAACTAAACTCCTCTATCTGTTCCTCTTCCCAATGTGGCTAAAATGATTAAATTCTTATCTTTATTTTTTATCATTATGTATCTCTTTACTTGGTACATCAAAATAGTGGCTGAGCCTAGCCTATCAGAACTCACTGAGCTACAGCTTTGCCCAAAAACTATTCTAATAATATAAATAGAAGGTAATGGAAATTCAATTATTTGGTGAATGTGTAAGGGTTTAGTGAGTACTGTCAACTAAAGGAGCACTGGAGACAGGAATAGGTTTTACTCCTGAGCTTTCAGAGCAAATAAACAAATATATAAACAAACAAATAAATAAATAAAAATTTAAAAGAATGAATGAATGAATGACCATAAAAGTATACTGTACAGGCTTTTTTTCTTTTTTAGGCCACCAACCAGCTCCCAAACATGACAAAGAGACTTATTATTAATTTTGAATGTTGAGCCTAGCTTAGGCAAATTTCTAGCTAGCTCTTTTAACTTGAATTAACCTGTTTATAGCCTCAGAGCTTACCTTTCTTCTGTATCTCTTACTTTCACTTCTGCCTAGCTCCTTGCCCCAAGCATGTTCCTCATTCTTTCCTTCTTCCCTTCTCTTCTCTTTCAAACCTAGATTTCTCCTTCTATTTATTTGCTGTCCTGCCTATTCTGTTTATCTTCTCTCTCCTGCCTAGCTATTGGCCATTCAGCTCTGTATTAGACCAATCGAGTGCCTTAGGCCGGCAAAGTGAAACAAATGTGACATATCTTTACATAATTAAACACACGTTTACATTGTTAACTAAATGTAACATAAAAGTAACATACCTTTACAATGCTAAAGCAATATTCTGCAGAATAAACAAATTAACACATCTTTGCCTGGTTAAACAAATATTCCACAACAGTGTATAACTTAATAAACAATAAAATAAGTGCATAGCAAATGGTAAGTAAATAAACAATATGGGCAAAAACACTGGACATTAAACCATATCCTGAGTTGAACAGTGTTATTGGGAAGGTATGAGGAAGTGCTAACTAGGATCTATAAGAATGAAATGTAGCTTAATTGCATTTCTTACAGATGGGATTAGGTTTAGATAACATTGTGGGAGTTTAGGCTGGGCCCAAACCCAAAGAGGAAACTCACAAGAAAGAAGGTTTCTTCAAGCTAAACATGACTTGGAGTGCTGCAGCACTAGGACTGAGAGGTCAGTAGAGTGTACCAGGGCCCTCAGGAGCTAAATACATTTATTAGCCTGGAACACTGACCTCCAGGAAAAAGGAACCTGTTGTTTTCTCTCCAAATTTCCACCAGATTTGCTTGTACATTGTAAGAGCAGTCCAGGGAACCGAGAAAACAAATGAAGAGGCTGAACAGTAAGAGTGAGCAGCCAGTTAAGTCCACAATGTTCTGGATGACTGCAAGGACACCGTGACACTTGAGACACTGGGCTAGAGAAAAAAAACTGAATGGTGCTGAGAACAGAAGAAAGGACATGGAAAGAAAAGCAGACTCTTGATCCTTGAAGATTCTGCAGGATCAGACCACAGAACAGTCGAGAGGCCTCAAGAGCAGTGGATACCTATGAAATGTTCAAGTAAAACACTTAAAAAATATCTTGTCTGTGTTTAAAGATCACTAGCTGTGATATAAAGAAATGTCTCTGGGACAGAAGCCTATGGCAGGAGCACAGTACAGAGATAGAAAAGAGATATAATAAGATGAGGAAATCTACAGAGTTTAGATATCTAGAAACAGAAAAGACTCTTTGTGTACTGGGAGTTTGGGCTGGGTCCTCCAGAAAGCAATAAAGAAAAGCAATGCAGATTGCTTAACAATATGTACCTATGGCAGGATTTCATAGTCTAGGAACTCAGTCACATGTTAACCCTGTTGCTTTTATTTCCTTGGTGGCAAACAGATCTCAAGGCTGGGCCCCATCATGATGGCAAAGCAACTGCAGTTACTCTTTATTTCATATCTTCACTAAATTCAATACAAAAAAATGTTAGGAATAGTTAGCCCTCAGACCTGTAGGAAAACTCTAGCTAGCCCACACATCAACTTTAAGGAAATGACAGTAAAGCTGAATGGGGAGAGAGCCCTTATCCTGGCAGGGTGGAACATCCTGTGCTCCTTAAAACTTTAGGTCACATTCAGATGGCCTTGAGACATTTTCCCCCCTTTCTTTCTTCCTTTATCTTTCGTGAAGAGGGTGAAGTACATGTACCTGAGAAACAGAGATTAGCCCAAGTCTGAAAAGGACAGGTGAGGCAATAATGACAGCCTGGGTATGCCTTTGAGAAAAAGGAGGAAGACTTAGGGTGAGTAGTTGCTAAATGTGTGAAGGTTATTGGATCACTACATCAGAGTCCATTCCACAGTCAGGTGAAGGAGATAGGTATGACTGTCACATTGTTTAGACTAGGAGAGATGGGTATGACATCATTCTTCACACCAATAAGTGAAAAGCAAGCACAGATTGTATAACAAGGTGCATGCATTTATGAATGTGCATGTTATAAAGACTTAACATTTCTGGTCCTCGTTGTTTACACAGGCAGTTAAAACTTCACACATGAGCTAAGTGTGCTTAACAGTCTTAAAACCATTAAACAATCCGTTACCAGTTCATGATCAATGGCCTGCCCCTCTCCAATAACAAGTGTAATATGAAGATAGTCTAGTCTCTATGAACATGGACACTCCAAAACTACAATTGTGAACCACTCTTTTTTCATTAATTTTTTTATTATGAATAAAGTCATATTTTTTATCCATGTATATCCTTGTGAACCATTCTTGAGTAATCTATCACCCCAGAGTTAGGACAGCATCCCCAGCCACACAAGGTCACTAGGGCCTTGTTTATTGCATTCATCTGAAGAACAATAATACTTTGTCTCTTCTAGATTAATAAGATAGGATGTGTAGGACTGTAGAGAACAAAAAGACTTTTGCCCACAGATAAGCTGTGAAGAAGCTAGGGAAGTTAAGCACACAGCTTACCTCCTCAATTAGCTGCTCTTCCTGGAATGACAGAAATGATGTAGATTTATAAGCTGATGATTATTTGCTCTCTGATAAGACAGACTCAGCTCATATCTTCCAGAATTTTTGTATTTACTTATCCCAGATCCTTTTCTCCTAAATCTTGAGCATTCCTTTTAGGCCATAAAACCCATTCTTATGAATAATGTCACTTGTGCTTTACCTTATCTTAGGATGAGCCCAATCCGGAAACCCACAGGTGTTATGTTTATCTCAGTCAAGCTCCCTAGACCCTAAATCTTGGGCACAATCTCTGAGTCAACAGTACCCATTCTTGTGAAAAAAACCAGACATACTTTGTAAAGAATCTCAGTGTAAAAATGTCTTAAATTGCTGTACACTTGGGACTGAGTTATTTGTTATCTGATGTTTTCTTCAAAATTGTGTTGTGCTTAAATGGCTAAAGTAAAATGATCTAGGTCAGACTCTAGAAATCCTGATCCAGCACTGGTTACAAAATTGTGCTGAACTGAGTTTTATTCTAACCTCACCCTAAGTATTTTTTCATGTCTGCTGTAAAACTTACAGAAGAACCACTGCAATCTTGGGTCAAGGAGATGAATATTATGTCCATCCTACATCTGTGCATACTGTCTGTATATTTCTCACTAGTTTGTAGAGAAGATGCTGTATGCACCCAGGCCTATTGGGTAGGGATGCTTCACTATGCCATATGGACACAATGTCTATCTCTAGTTAGGAGATGGGGTCCTGTGTGTAGAGATAACTTTAGTCAGCGTCCATGTTGGGTCTGAGGCTCAGTTCCTGTGTTCAGCCTAGGTGTGTGGGACCAGGTATCTGTGTCCATCAAGGATCTGTGGAATGGTCACGATGTTTATTATGTACCATGGTAAGGACATTGTTTATTCTAGGCATGCAGGACAAGGATTCTATACCCATTCAGGTGTGTGGAGTTAGATAAATTCTGTATCTCTGAGGCGGAAATAACCGTTCACCCCAAGTCTGTAGGTTCAAATGTTGTGCACATCCCAGGTTGCAGGTGTCATACTTATCCCAGGTCTCTGAAGAAGATGCCTATTCATCCTAGGTTTATGAGGCCTGGACACCATGTCCATTCCTGGTCTGTGGGACAGAAGTCCTGTCTATCTCGTGGTTTTGGCACTGACACTACTAGCATCCCCTTTCCCTGAGGAAGAGCTGTGTGTATTGTAAAACCCAGATGTTATATCTATCCATGGTTTATGGGACCTGACACTACATTCATGCTGGTCTTTAGGGTGCTCATGCCATGTCATACACTATGACTCTGTGGGATAGAACATCCAGTTCATTTCGGCTCTGTGGGGAGCACAGACGCAGTACGCAGCCTGGGTCTGTGAAGGAGACAGAACATCGTGTTCAACTGGGTTTGTGAACTACGAAAGCGGTCTGTACGGAGGACGTTGCATCTATGCCGGGTCGGTAATGAGGATGCTGATGCAGGAGTGCTGTCTGACCCTAACAAACTGGTCCCAGCCGCTGACTGCGTCTGTGGAACCAAGCACCCTCAGCTTTCCTAGGAGTTTCGGAGAAACATCTACACAAGCACGTTTACACTTCTTTCAGAAATGCATTAATGTAATAATGAAAGTTGAACCGCTTTAAAAAAAAAAAAAATTCTCGCGAGAAGAGCTAAATGCCAGGTTCGTGCCTGTAGATCTCGCGAGAAGACTAAGCGACTTTCCAGGCTGTCGGAAGCCCAGGACTTCTCAAGGCTGTTGGTATTCCGGGCGTGATGCCCTCCCCATTTTCAGTCAGAGCCTTCCCGGTCAGCATTCCCGCAGTGATCATGGTAACTAGCAGGCTACGGAGACTGGGCAGCACTGGCACGTGGTGGGGGGTCGCTAGGGTTTTTGTGTTCTGCGCAGTCGCAGGCAGGTTGTACACTGAAGTGCTGTGTGGATCCGCTGCATGGGGGCAAACCGCGGGTTACACCAGTGTGCCCACCCTGGTGAGGTCTTGGCAGCGACAGTGTACTTTGCGTTCCATACAAGGTTCTGAACAAATTCTCAGTGTGCTGTCCTTCCAGTGTGACACAGAAAAAACTTGGGTACCAAGTTAAGGGCACTTGTCTCCAAGCAGTCCTGAAGAGCTTTTGGGCTCCACACTCCGGAGGTAGTCTTGCCTTGTGGAGCAGTACCGCTGGACAGGGGCGGGGAGTGCTAAGAATTATGGACTAGGAACTGAGTATCAGGTGGGGACAGTCAGAAGGAGTTGAGCCTAGGGGTGTGGACACTGATTTCACCCACCTTGAAAAGGATTATCTTCACCAATCAAAAGAGACAAGTGGACGATGGACAATTCTGTGTGCCCAGACATTAAGATCTTTATATAAAATCTGTAGATGTGTTTCCAATTGAAGCATTATTGTTTTCGCTCTCTTCTTCTTCTTCTTTTTTTTTTTTTTTTTTTATTCTTGCTTCCACTTGTCTGGGGGGGTTAGCTGTGTAATCTCAAAACTCAGGGGAAGGGACCAGTAATTCCTATTACCCACAGGAAAACAGTTTTGCGGACATATCACCTGCACTCTGCCCCTAAGTTTCTAACAGTGTATCCTCACAGGAGACAGACTGGACAGAGCCATGGCTCCTAGGGCTTGTTGTCTTCCACCTGCTGTGCCTACTTCTCACATGCTTCTCATCACAGAGGTATAAACTACAGATCGGACATTTCCTGTGCCTAGGTGAGTAGGAGAACACTGACTCCCTGTGCTTTGACTGTTTTGATATTGCCCTGGGTTTATTTGTATTATGTTTTTACAGGGCTTCCCAAGCCTTACATTTTATATGGAAATTATGAAGTAATCTTTGGACATTAAATTTGAGAGGAGTCTTCCTTTTGCTTCAGGCTGGCCAGGAAGGATGTGGAACATCAGATGTACTAAGATTTTTATTCTGTTATGCTGACTCTTATACAGATAATTTCCTACTTGAGTTCAGTCCTGGGTGGCATGTCTTTCATGCAGATGTTTTCTTGTTAGGCTTAGGCCCATACTGCATGCTTGGAAAATTAGACTATAAACTAAGAGCCATTCTCCACATAAAGTTCTATTTCAGATCAGTTTTAAAGATGACGGCTTTAGAAATTGTGGGAAGAGATTAGGTATATGAAAGATTACACAGAAGCAGACACACAATACAAATTATGATACTTAGCCAAATGGGGACAATTAATATATTAGGCCCCTTACTCAGGTAAAAAAGATGCTTAGTAAAATGTCAGTAAGAAAATATGAGTAATAGCTGGCTGACCCAGGAATGAGGTTTGCCCCATTTACAAACAATAGGGTAGAAAGGTAGGTAGGAAGCTGGATAGTAGATTAGGTGCCACAGACTATAGGAGCTAAGAGTTTCAAGGCTGAATATTTACAAGTGTAAATACTTGACTTTTGTGGACACTGGAAGGAGGAGGAGATTTTGCTTGGTAAATGGAAAAACTAATTTTAGACAGATTTAATCACTTGACTGTGAGAGGTAGCATATGTGATCAAATAGCTGTCTTATAAAAATGAGTGAAGTGATGAGCATTCACGTTACAGAATGGTGTCCATTCTTCATTTGAAATTCTTTTCCTAAGAAATAGTGGGGTTACATTGATAAGCAAAATAGACTTCTGCACTTAATGTAACTTCCTTAGGGATACCCACATTCAGTAGATAACTGCAGGTGTATTATAATTGTGATGTTACTAACTGTAATGATCCTTTTGATGAGAACTGAATTGAAGGGTGCAGTGAAATATGCTGAGGGGCCTGGTATGAGTTTCTGCAGACAATATAGAGGTACATAGGTATGAACAGACAAAGGATGAGAAATTTGTACAGAGGTCTTGAGGGCGTGCCTTGAGAGGTATAATTTTCTAAGTTTAAGAACAATATATGTGCTTGTAATTTTGAAGAGCATTCTTAAGAAATTATAGACACTGTTCTGTATGCTTTATATGCTTTACGCCTCATTAAAATCTCAATTTAAAAGCATTGAAGTTACCTCTTTTTTCACAAATCTTGAGGCTCTGACACTGAGCTTTCCACCTGGATTATGGCATTCCCACCAGTGCAGAACAGCTTCATAGGAGTTTCACTAAGAACCTTGGCATCTTACACATGTGTTGATCTTTTTTTATTCCTATTAAGTGGGCATGTTCTATAACTTTACAATCTCATAGTTCTTACTACATTAAAGCTAAAATGAAAATTGCATTTATCCTAACATCTTTTGGTATTCTGTTGCTATATGTAAGAATGTGTTATCTTGTTCTATAATGATTATGATTGGTCCTGTAATTCTAATATAATTTCTATTTTTTCGTAGTACTATTAGTTTATTGTGCTGAGTATATCAATGAAGTGGCTGCAATGAATTGGAGGTAAAGTCTATTTTTTGTGCTCTTGACTGTGTCTTAGGAGTTTCCCTCTGCAGTGGTATTGTCATATGGAACTTTGTATAGAGAATGAATGAATGAATGAATGAATGAATGAATGAATGAATGAATGCAGGAAATTGAGGTCCTCAGGAATTGTGGTCACATAAATATTGAGCACCTTGTACATGTAGGTGAAATATGTTTAAGCCTTAGGAAACAAGCAGTTCAATATTTTTGTTGTTGTTAATTGAAAACTAATAATTTTATTAATAAAAAGTGAAGAGAATAGTCAGAAGTCCTTATTGAAGCTATGTGCTATAAAACAAAAATCCCAGTGTCACTTTGTGATAACTCCTTATAGTCAGGGAGTTCTTAGAGTCCTATAAAACAATGAGATAATTTAAGAATGGCTTAACCATGTTGACTGCACCACATGAGCTCTTAAGGTGCTGGGCAATAAAGTTACAATCTGTGAAAAATAGTAGGAGTATTATAAAGTAATTTGAGTTTCAGAATTCAAAAGGTGGAAGTTTTAGAGGGTATTGAGTAGGTATTATTAGAGAGTAAGTGGTACTTTTGAGATCGCTCCCCTGTGTTCTCCCCTTTCCTCTTAGAAATGTCCTCCCTGTACCTGGACAGTGCCATAGCCTCCTTGCTTTTTCAGCCCAACCCTGGCACTAAGTTGTCTTAACTGATTCTCTTGTCTCAGTGCAGATTATTCCAACCATTCCAATGTGTCCATAATCACTCAGAGAAAGGCACAAAACTGTATTAATACCCAGGGCCTCTGCTGCAGCCCCTTCTGCTGGCCCCATGGCCAGCCACCTAAAATTTGTGTTGATCCCTTCTCCAGGTCAGAGGCTAGTCTTGACCTCTCTCCACCCATAGATTCCCATGTTCCCTACTTTGTTTCGATAAATCAGACTAGCACTCTACCTCAGCTCTTCCTTCTCTCCAGAAGATAGGCTTCCTTTAAGAGTAAATCTGTTCCTACTGTTCCGTACTGTAACCCATAGCTCATGCAGCAGGTTCACAGCCACTGTTACTGAGTCAGTGAAAGCAGCTATCTTGCATATTTTCATTTTACCAAGAGAGAAATCTTTCCCAGACAGCTCCTACCTTCTGCATCCTGGCTCTTTACCCTTGGACAAGTTGGAATCATGCAGCCTTTAAGACTCTTACACAGAAGGGCAGTTACTTCACTAAGGTGGTTGGGACCAAAAGGTACTAGACACAGTTATTTCTTAAGTAGCTATAGCAGAAATGCAGCTTTTACTCTATAACTTATGAGAAACATTAGATCTGTTTCTGTGCAGTTTTGATGTGTTACAGTTGGTGTAGACTCTTCAGTAAATCCAGACTCTTTAACTGCTCTTCTGTCTCTTCCCAGGACTGAAAGTTTAATAATTATTTTTGTTTGTTTGTTTTTCTAAAACAGATTTTTTGCAAAATATCAATATTTTGATTCCCGAGGGATGTTCATTTCTATTGTGTTCTCGGCACCATTGCTGTTCAATGCCATGGTCATTGTGGTATGTATGGTACAGACTTTTTTATGTCATGGGTTTCTTTAGTCATATGCTTTCCAGTTTTAATCATGACTCCAAATGATTTTAGATTATGTGGGTACAGAAGACTTTGAATGTGATGTCTGACCTAAAGAACTTGCAAGAAAAAAGAAAGGAGAGAAAGAGGAGAAGAAAAGAAGAATAATGCCTAGCTGTTGCCGTGGACCTTGTTTTTCTTCTGACTTGGTTGTTTCCAGCTGTAAGCTGCACATGACCCAGATGTTCTCTGTGAGCTGACTCATGGTTTGAAATGATTCTTTTATTTTATATTTTATACACAGAAAGATGGAACCCTTGCTAAAGCTGTTTTTTAAAATAACTAACAATGTCATTTGGATGCATGTTGAATATAGACTCACATTTGCACGGTAGGAGATTTCTGGAAGCTCAGCCACAGGAAGAGTCCTACACAGCTTTTACAGTTTGCTAGTAGGCCTCATTCTGTAACTAGATTTCACTCAATTTTGAGTGTGGAATCTGAGAAATAAACCACTTCATCCTGATGTGGCACTACTACCTGCTCACTCTTCTGTTTCTAGCCTGTAGTGTTCTCTCTCAAGCTTTGATGAGATTTGTCACCACAAGTGGACATAATACTTGTGTCTATTGGGTAAAGACTTGGATGCTGAAATCCTCCAGGCCATAGGACAACCCCACCATGGAGTATTGTTCTGTATATAATGTCAGCAGTACCTAGGCTGAGGAATCTATGGGGCAGATCTGGAAAAGAATGCAGTGTATCAGTTCCCATGAAGCTAAGCCTCTAAAGAATTGAGTTGGGGCTATGCCACTGAAAATGTTTTGATTAAAAATATTAAGCTAGAATGGAAGCTGTAAAGTCAAGACTCCATGGAAAATAGTATGCCAAATGAACCATTTGGTTTTGTTTTTTCTGGGTACAAAATTATAAATACTTGCATACTCTGCGAATGACTTAGTTGTTTCTACACAGGCTGTGACAAGTACAGACCAGTTCCTCCTGAGTGTCATATCTTGTATAGTTGGGGGTTGGTGAACACAGAGAAGGTTATATTGCTTCTGTTTTTTCAGGTATCCTTAGTTTCTGTGAATCTAGAACAATAGATCCCTGGAAGTTACAAATAACTGGAGACTCAGAGTTAGAAACAGTATTTAGTACTGGGAATTCTATAAATATTTAGCTTGTTTTAAGAAATAATTTGTGAGTCTTTTTTTTTTCCTTACTAGGAATTTTTTTCTTCCTAAAGGAGACATTTTTCAAAGTTCTAAAATAAAATAAAATCTAATTAAAAGTATTTACAAGGTTAAAAGTAGATAGTTTGATAGATTCCAGTTAATGTTTTGATACCCAGGTAGCAATTTTAAATGTTTATCCACTTCAGGCTCTTAGTAGAAAGCCTATTGACTGAATTGTTAGAAAGCCTAGTGTCTGAATTGTGACAATCTGATAATCCTAAAGTGTGAGTTTATGGCTTCTTTGAAAAGCCACTGCAGCACTTAACCTGAATTATGTTCTCAGTTTCTTTATTTGTTCCATTTTTACATTGAACAACAACAACAATAAAAAAGTACCAAAGAAAATGGCATTGTATAGTAAGTCAAATTTTAAATTTAAAATCACACTGTTAAGTCATGGATATTGTATCTAAGGGTGTATCTATTTGTGTGTTTCTGAAAATTACTGGTTCAGGATGTTTAATGATTTTATGGTTTACAAAGGCACTCACTCTAACATTGATTAGTTTTACAGGAAATAAAAACAAATTTGTCAGTTAATTTTAGATAGATAAATGTGAAGCAGGAGAGTGTTGGGTAGGTTTAGAACTCACCAACCAGATCTGGTTCCCCTTGGCCTTTGTGTCTAAGGCTAGTAGTGCTTGAGTTCTGGTGTTGTCCAAGGCACCTTCATAGGTGTTAGTGAGACTAGAAAAAGAGGAAATAGGGTACTTGTGGATTCTGTGCATTTTAATTTTATCATTCACACATTGTTTGGACTACCTGTATTTGAAACCATCCAACTTAATCTAGTTTTTCTCTGATAAAATAGTATTGTTTACCACCATATGTTGTTATTAATACCATACCTTAGACTTTATATAACCATGTCCTTGACTTTCAGGCCTTTGTGCCTTGTCTCTGCATATGTGGTTGTAGATGCACGTGTGCTTAGTTTTTGAGACAAGTTTTTTGTTTTTGTTTTTAAATATTTGGGGTTGGAGAGATGGCTCAGTGGTACTTTCCTTTTAAGGATGAAGACATGAGTTTAAACTCATTTAAAATTTGTGCTTGGTAACAAATTATAATCCCAGTACTGGAAATGTGGAGGGAGACAGACATCTGGAGCTTCCTGACCAGCCGCTTACCCTGCAGGCAGAAGGACTGTCTCAAAACTGAGATGAGGACTTACGAGATGGCTCAGTGAGTGAAGGTGGTTGCTACCAAGGATTACAATCCAAGTTCAGTTTCTGGAAAACCCACTGGGTGGAAGGAAAGAACTAACTTCTGTAAGTTGTCCTCTGACAATATATATACACAAAATAAGTAGATGTTTAAAAAAAAAACGCACAGTAGGCATTCCTGAGGAACAATACCTGAGGTTGTCCTCTGGCTTTCACACATGCATGTGTGCACATTGGTACACACATAATACATACACAAATGTTTTGTGATTTGTGAAACTCACACTCAGTGGCTAAAATTAATAATTGGAGGAATTGTCTTAATATGTTGTCCTTCTATTAAGGAAGACCCTGAAAGCCAGAATTATCAACAAGCAATTGGGTTCATCAGTGCAACTCTGAGGATTTTACAGATTTGACCAGTGTTGTGTTCACATTTCTGTGATGTAAGGTTCACAGACAGTGATCAACATTAGTAAACATTCTTTACTAAGTAGTTACAGAAAGCAGAGGAAAGGCCTATCATAACCATTTTATACATTCTAGTCCATGAAACTTTGTTGATCACTGTGCATTATAACACAATAAAGTATGCTTGGTAATATACAGTGTGCTTTCCCTGGTGTATGTGTGTTGAATCTAACCTTGTACAATGTTTCTCTTTAGTGCTGGTTTCTTGTTCTCTGCTTATGATCCTCATACTGCTAGAAATGCAATGCTGTCACCATTGGTAGAAGAAAGTCAATATGGATATGTGTAAATAAGAAAGCCATATGTGGATCTGTTATTAACATCCTGTGAGAAATGCAGTGGCAAGGGACTGTGATTATCTTCTCTCTTCACAACATATCCCTGTGGATGCTCTAGATTTAAAACAAAGCTTCAGCATTCTTCAGCAGATATTGGAGTCTAGCACACAACTGGCTCCATTTCTGAGAACCAAAACTGATGACTCTCATTGGGTAAAGTCTCACAGAGGAGGCTCCTGAGTGCCTTAAGTGGGGTGTTGGGTGATGCGATGTTCGGCCAATCATCCTACCCTTTATGAATGTTTACTGGGATTAGCTGTGGTCAAGGAGTGTGTGCCCCACATCCATTCATTCATATGACAGGCAAGAAATGGACATCTAAGTGCCAGAGACTGAAAGTAGATATTGTGAAACAGTGATTGGAGACAGGGTGTTTACAGATAGTTAAGATTATACAGTCATTTTTTGGTCCCACAGATAATTGAGTCTAGATAACAAAATCCTCCAGTGCCTAAGTCTTAACCTAAATTGGTATAACATCTGCACAAAACCCACACACATACCCATATAGTTTAACCTTTAGATGACTTAACATATCCAATACAATGAAAACACTATGCAAGTCATTGCTATACTTTTTCAGTAATGATAATTTTTAAAAATATCTAATCATGTTCAGCATAGATGTAGTTTTCCCCTTAACCATTTTCTGTTCAGAGTTGCTGGAATCCAAGCACATGGAACCCAGGTTGAGTACTGAAAGTGCTCTGGGGAGAGCAAGTGGTACAGGAAGTTTCTTAACTGTTGCATTTTAAGCAGTTCCTGAAGGGAAAGAATGATGGGATCCTCTAGGGTTGGGACAAAGTGCAAGCAGCCTATGGAACACCAGCGTTTTGGGTTTTTTATAGTGTTAGAGAATAAACGTTACTTTATTGGTAGTTATTAAAACAATAGTTCTATATTTACTATTTGTATTTTTTATAATATTTAACAGCAAAATTACAATAAAGGTAAATTATCTGCAAACAATGGGGAATCTGGTTCAGCAGTGGACTAGGTATAAATCACGGGTAAATACAGAAATAATTTTATAGCTACTTCTTGGAAGAAGGATATGTGGGAAAATGGTTGTATCCTGAAGTTTGAACATTCTGATACTATTATGCATGAATATAAACATTCAGTGGTTATACTCTGTAGATAAACAGTAAACAATATACTCACAGTCATGGAACATTCTGATACTATTGTGCATGAATATAAACATTCAGTGGTTATACTCTGTAGATAAACAGTAAACAATATACTCACAATCATGTTCTCATAAGATCCATGCAAGTGGATTCATAACAGCAGAGTCTAAATTGCATATCCTTTCAGACATGCAATTTAGGTCATCAAGATCAGTATAATATTACTTTGTAGTATCAAATGGTAAATATGTAAAAATAAGGTTGCCTTCTATGGCAACAAATTCAGAAAAGTAAGCATCCAAATGTGATAGTAGCCATACTCCACCTACAGTACTGATTCAACATGCTCTTCTTCCCTTCATGTGAGAACTCATCACAAACACACCCCAACCTCTCCAACTACCCACACTTAAACAGGACTCTTTTGCTAGCATAGAGTTGGCTAGGAATGGACATGTGACCTCAGCTATATCAATCAAAATGCTTGACATATTCTGCGATCTCATTTGGAGAAGGCCACATAAAGGGAGGAGAATTAGAGCTTCGAGAAAGAGACCAAGTTCAAATTTGAGTCTAATGGCTACTGAAATGTGTGACAATCTTTTTAACAATCACAAAGCAGGAACACTAGTTTTCAACCTGAGGGAAACCTGGAAAGACTGGCATCCTGAGTGACATGGATGCACAGCAGGGCTTGTGTTATAGCTTGCATTCAGGCTGTTCTGCCTTGAACAGGCTGAAAAGGAAAAGGAGGAAAGGTCTGAGGTACCTGGCAGGGATTTAAAACCACAGATTTGGGGGTACTTCTGATGTATGGATGGGTTAGTGGGTTCCATGTGTTCTGGAGAAAGAGATTGGGTGTTTCTTACTGGACAACAAAAGCATGAAGCACACATAGAGGAGTGCAGACTGATGAGAGGAACCAGTGAAGCTGTTAGAGATTAGCAGGAGAAAAGGTGTTCAGGGCCATACCTGAAGAAGTTAAGAGATGATGATGCTCAGATGAAAGGGGGTTGGGAGTGCAGTGGGATTATGTTATGTTGCTACTGTTTCCTGTCATTATATTTGTCCCACCTATGGGTTTAATAAAAGCTGATTGGCTAAAGGCAGACAGGAAATGTGGGCGGGGCTACCAGGTTAAGAAAACTTGGGAACATCTCAGAGCAGACACAGACACCACAGAGCTGCCAGAGAGACAACACAGATGCCAGGAGACAATGCAGAGAAAAGAAGTTGAAATGCTTCTCTGAGAAATGGCATTGAGCTGCATGGCTGAACATGAGTTAGTTTAAGAGCAAGAGCTAGCTAGCTAGCAAGTTATATGCCTGGGCCCTAGGTCAGTCAGCATAAAAATAATTTAAGCCTGTGAGTGATTATTTGAGGCTAAACAATGCTGAGAGTGGGTTCAAACCTTGAGGCTAGAAAGGAAAGGCTGGCCAGAACTTTTTACAACATGGGAGTCCCTGATTAAGCAATGCTTCAGCCTGCTGGCCTTCCTGAAATCTATTTCTTAGGCTATTAAAGATGCCAGGGGCTGAATAAAGGCCTCTGGTACTGTGCGATTACTTAAGCAACCTCCAGAGGGCACCAAAGCTCCATGTCACCTACCATCAGACCCTTGACAGTCCAGGTTCTGGTTACTGAAGAAAATGTCATTCAGAATGGATGATCTAATACTTTTGTTTGAGGAATATTGTCCAGAGCTAAAGGAATTGGACAAAAAATAGTGATTTGTTTTTATTTTACATTTGAACTGGATTAACAAGAACAGTTCATAGCATAGTATGCTGTACAGACATCTGTCAAAACCACACTAAAACACATCACATGTGTACACAGCACACATACAAATCACACAAAGTACCTAGAAAAAAAACACTGAATTTACTTTTCCATTGCATTATCAAACATTGATATTAAAATACTTTTATCAAGGGAAAAAGGAGAATAAACATAAAAGAGATGATGAGGTCATTTCTTAAGTATTACACGATCTCTTATGACATTGAAATGAGTGGCAGTGGTTGCTCAGCACCTGCTCTGTGCTTGACACTGAGGTGCCGGCATTGTACAGGAGAAGGAGGATACCTTGTATGAAAGAGCTTCTGCCTCAGGAATTCTGAGCGAAGAATATAAGTCGGATGCTGAAGGAAGGTAAGACTCCTGAAAGCTTCAGCTCCAGGCTCAGATATTCAAGCTACTGGAAACATTCCTGATCCATCAATAAACAACGTGCTGATGACTCAGAAACCTGCCTCAGGATTTATATATCCCATATTTCCTGCACATTTTGCCTTCAGTGTACAGAGCTGTTCAGTGTTGGTTCTCCACAGTCACATTTAAACAGTTTCAGAGAGCCAGGTACAGGCCATACTTATTCTCAAATGCTTAGACCTACCATTCCTAGACTTTAGGATTGGGTTAATTACTGGAAATGATTTGGTTTGGGGAACAAAGCATTTGGGCTGGAGTAAAGAGAAAGCCTCACAGAGGGGCCCACTTTTGGAAGCCAAGTACTGAGACCACCGTGGAGATGCAATGGAAAATGACACCAGCAAGAAGAGAAAAAGAAGAGAGCAAGAACAATGATTCTACAAAATAGGTACTTTGATTATCTGTAATGTTAAAAAGAAGGAAAGGAAGAAGGAAGGAAGGAAGGAAGGAAGGAAGGAAGGAAGGAAGGAAGGAAGGAAAAGAAAGAAGAAACCCAGAAAGAGAAATGGTTTTCATGCTTAACCCCACCATGCTGGATGAGAGAGCCTATAGGTCTGCATCTGTGGAACTCTTTGCACAGACCCTGCTGGCCTTCTTTGAGTCTGAGTTACCTTGTTCAGTGTCCCTGTTACCTTGGTTCCTGTGATGAAACTGAGGTCTGCCCACTGAGTCACAGCCAGGATTTCTCTCTTCTTCAATGTCCACAGCTCACAACAGCACTGTATTTCTCTAGCCCCAGCTTCTCCTGTCAATGTGGACCAAGTCCACACCCTGCTTTATTCTCAGAGTCAAAGTCATTTCTCCAGAGTCAGTTGAACCTCAACTTTGGGATGAACAGAACAGTCTAGAATCAGTTGCACTAGCAAGGCAGATGCTGGAAAGCTATAGAGCTACAGGATAGGCAGTTATGGGATCCCTCTTCTTCCAGGAAAGCTTGGGGACTACAGAGAAAACAGTATGAAATAACAAACATAGATTACCCAAAGTAAAAGGAATGAGTGGGGGAGATAAGCAAAGAAGGGGGTAGACTCTAGTATAAGGTTGTTCACTGTAGGTGACCTCAGGCATCTAAAAAGAAGACCGGTTCACACAGCATTTCTTCTAAACTCGGTATGACACAATGGATTCTTTATTAACCTCTAAGGTTAATTTTTAAGTTTATACTTCAAAATATGACTCACTTTCTGGAGATGCCATTTTTCCTTTAGTCCCTTGATTATCTGATGTGAACCAAAACTTGAATGCAAATGATAAATAGAGTCTCGTCTCTGTAGACTTGAAGGCCAGTCTTGTGTGCTTTAGAGAGCAGGATGCACCTGGGAGTTGCTAAGTGTCAACTATGGTATTTCTTTAAAGTATGGTGCAAATTTGAGCTAACATGATTTAGTAGAAACTGCTAGGAGCTCTGAAGAAAAACACAGCACAAGGAAGTGAAAGCCAGCAAATGAGAGAAACAGGTTTGTTGTCTGAGTCTCCCCTGGGGTCCCACATGTCAAATACATTCAGGTTTCATTGCAGTGGCAGGTTAATGACCAAAACTAAATGGAAAATATGTATGATTTGGATTTTCCTCAAAATTCATCTTCAAATAAATATAAAGTAAGCATGGCCTCTGTGGTTTTAGCAACCATAACTATACTAAAAAAGAAAAAGAAAAAAAAAGAAAAAATGACAGTGGAAGTCAGAAGTTGTATGTAAATCAGACTGCAAGTTGAAAAGAGAATATATTCACCTGGAGTTGTGGGAAGGTTCGGCAGCAGCAACAGTCTTGAGTATTAATGGCAATTTCTTTGAAGTTTATGGAGGTCTTAAGTTAATGGATCTTTCCCCTCTGTGTTGAGGGTTTTTTTTGTTGTTGTTGATTCTCTTGCAGCTGGCCCTTTCAGATCTCTGGAAAGCTCCTATGCTCCTTGTCTAAGGCTGTTTAGGACATCACAGGCTCCCATCTGAGATCAACTTCCTCACCACTACTGTGCAACACACAAGGCCAGCTTCAGTGGGTGTGAACAATATTCTCTAAGTTTCTCTGGATTTGCAGTTTTATCAACATTTTGGCTTTTTTCAGTACTCCAAAGCTGATGGCAACAGGGAAAACAGGCTTTCCACTGCTTACTCCCAGTTTAGCACTGACCATCTTAAGGGAGGGCTGACCAAGAGGAGCAGGTCTCCCTGTCACTACATGGTATCTGAATTCAAAAAACGATCATCTCAAAGGACAGTGAGTACATCACATGTACCTTTGGGTACATCACTGTGGCTGTGCTGCCCCCAAATCCTTAAAGATCAAATGCAATTATCTATAGGGTAGTGTCGCTGACACCTTTTGCCCACTCAGAGCTGCCTGTCCACCTTCTAAAACTGAAGCCCTTAGTTTGCTTCACTCATTCTTAGACTCTTAAGAAGCAGTTCCCCTTATAATCTTGGGTGAGGCAGTAAAGCCTATCTGTTGAAGCCTGACCTCCATGACCTAGACAGCAAACCTATCCTTTCTCTGAGATTCAGTGACAAGTTTGACCACTGCCTAGGCAGACCTCTTCAGAGGTCATGGGGTCCACAGATGAGTAGAAAGCTTATTTTGATTTACATTAGGTTTGTGATAAAACAGTATACTGTGTTTTATTAAACTTTTACCATCTTTTAACTTTTCTTTTCAGAAAATAACATCCATGTGTGGGCCCAAAGGAAATATCTGGGCATACCACTATTTAGGGACCAGTTCATTAGGTCCACACCTATGGGAAGGGAGCTCAGGAGGTGTCCTTGTGTGTCTGACCCCAGGTGTCCGATCCACAGACTTTTACATTTTATCCTGCTTCCCAAATTAAGATTAATAGTCACAGCTGTTCCCTTACTTTTTTAAGTCCCCACTACAAAACTAAAACAAAAAACATTAGAAGGTGGAGACAGGCAGTGGAGAGGATGTGGATAGAGTCTGAGCTCCAATCTGTAGCTGCTCACTGTGAAGACAGTCAAGGCTGTCTGAGTAAGTTTGGCTATAGAGGAGCTGGACAGCTAACTTCCCACTAACCTCATTCAGGGCCACAGCCTTTGCTGCAGAGAAATATTAAATTTTCTTTGTAAGAAAGGTTGGATAAGAATATTCTCAAGGGAAAAAGTAGACCGTATAAAGTTCATACAACATGAACAATGTTGCTGTATGAAGATAAATCAAAAAGTAAGAAAGGTTAAATAACGATATTCTGAGGAAAAGAAGAAATAGGCCATATAAAGTTCATAGAAAATAAATAATGATGTTGTATGCAGGTAGGTAAAATAAGTAGATAAAATTTGAAAGGAAGAAAATAAAACTTATCTTTAATTACAGATAGTATTTTTTTTTACACAGAAATCCCTAAATAAAGCATATATAGATGACATAATAAAACAGTTGAGGAAAAAGGCTAGCTACAATATGTCCACCATCTATTTTATTTTTAAAATAAAGTCTTTAAAGGCAATATTATAAAAGTGTGTTTTATGATATGCTAGTTAAAATATTAGTTTCATGAAAATCAATGTAAAAATGTGAGAGATTTTTAGGAATAAAATCACAAGATTGTTTTTAAAAGACACAAAGATGAGCTGATAGAAAAGAGTCCACAGAAAGATTTCATGTCAAAAATGAAATATCTCCACACAGATCCCCACTGACTACAGCCCAGGGAAAAGAGACCTTTAAAGAAGCTGCATATTGGATTAATACCAAACTCCAAACAAAGGCCCAAAGATACCAAACTGAGGTTCTAACAGAATCAGTAGGCAGACTCCCCACCAGATCCCAAACTGAGAAACCCCATAACTTCACAGAGAATTAAGAGAAAGATGGATAACGCTGACAGTCTACACCTAGATTATAAATTTGTTTTTTTTTTTTTTTCAAAATTTTACTCAAGAGGATTTGGAAAGGCAAAAGACTGGTAATACATAATTGACAAAAGAAGTTCTAGCCAAAGTATATGAAGAATTTCCCCAAAAAATTCACAAAAAAAGTAAAAGTGGACATAGGGGGAAAAAAATCACATTTCCTAGAAGGGCTAACCAGGTGGTGGTTATAGTACCAGACTGTCTTTGGACCTCCCTGGGGCCATCTTCTCATCTGCTGAACATTGTCAAGTCCAAAAATGTGAAGTATTTGCAAAGATGAGAAGTAAAAAGAATAGGGTGCAATGCACTTAGCAGATAACTTCAGCCAAGCCTGGTCTCATCTCAAATCAAAGGTTTAATGACTGGAGGTGACTCCATTTTGTAAAACAATCTACTCAGCTATAAGCTTTATCACTGTAGAGTCTCAAATCTAAACTATGACCAAAACAAAGTCACAGCAGAGCCTGCACAGGTGGTACCATTTACCAGAGAACAAAACATGACCAAAATTAAGCTTTATGTATACTTTGTTGATGCATGCATGCTCTTGGGACAATATAGTAAAAAATAAGTACACAGTTCAACATGCTGATCATTTCTGGCAAAGGAAGATGTACTTTGGGTTTGAGGTGCATCTAATCTTCCTTTATTCTTTTTATGTGATATGTATCATGAAGTAATCTGTTGATCAAAGTGATTATAAATTACTACATTGAAACATAATAATGTGGAATTAACATTGGTGGGTGAACATTTTCTGTCACATTCAAGAAATAAACTTACTAGGTTTGGAAGAGAAAAGAAAAATGAAAACCAAAGCCAGAAAGCAGGAAGTGAATACAGCTGGCCAGCTCACTCAACAGCATCCTCTGAAGCCAACAAACAAGCACAGAGGTCACCTTTGGCCAGACTTTAAGCTGCAGCAACTCAGGGCCTGAGACTCTGGGACTCTGGTCTCCAAGGCAGGTCTAGGGTATGCTCACCAAGGAGGCTTCATCTAGGTAGTAGAGAGGCAAGGGTCTACTACTGATACAGTTCCAAAGAACCACACTTTTTATATCCACAGTGTGGTTGAATGTTTTTCCCCACATGGGTCATGTCAAGCTCCAGCTGTTCCTTTATCCCAACATCTGCTGCGCCTCGATTTTTTGTATAAAGGAAATATCTCTCATTCATTTTGCCCCATGGGAACATTTATCTATATCTTCTAGGGATATCTTACACTTATTTGCCCTTTATTCCCTTACCCTATCTGGAGTCTTTTGGATCCTCTGTGTCTTCTTCTGTTCTGTTCTCTTTGGGTTCTTATTGCATGCTTCTTCCTGATTGCATGGGCCTCAAGTGGTTATGCTTTGGGTCCCTTGTCCAATGTAAGTCCACAAATCCATATTAACCTATCCTCTGGTGTCTCTATAGGGTTTAGAACAGAGATTACAGCTGACCCTGTAACCCCAGCTTACAATTTCAATGTGCCTCCCTATGCCTCTACCCTTCTTCTATCTCTTTAATCCCCTTCTTTTCATTGACCAAATATCCTGCAAGTCACAGCCAGGGTATCTCTCCTTACCCACTTGGGCTGTAAAATCACATGGCTATGGATGTTGTATTTTCTTTCATGTAATATAATATATGAGATGGTGCATTTACCTTTTATAAATGAAAATAATTTCTTTGGTGATGTGTTCCTGTTTGCTTCAAAAAACAGAAGATATAAAGTCAAAGTCACAAAGCTATATTTGAAGCAGCATTATTATTTTAATGGACCTATTGACAAGAACACATTGACAAAAATCTGAGAATCAGCAAGCCTCCTGCCTTGGCCTCTGCATTTACCTCAGCCTGAGCCACAGGATTCATTGCACTAACTACATATAGTTTTGTGAGCCCTGGTAACTTCAAGGATGCTGGGGTAATTATGGGAGCTGTATCTCTCCTTCTTGTCATCTCTACAAATTGACTCTATCAGTCAGTGGGTTGGGTCTTCTGGGGACTCAGGGACAAGAGCAGAAGGATACAGGGCTGAGTGCATCACAGTGCTGATGCAAGTGGTGCCCAGGATGGTTTGCAAAGCCTAAGGAGAACCAGAAGGCATAATGCAAGGCCTCCTTCGTGACTCAGAGGCAGAACTTGACCTCAAGAACTGGGCCCACTGGCCTCCCACAGCCATATGAAGAAATTAAGCTGGTACTGACTTGGTTACTTCAGATTTATCTTTATACCCAACTACTTCCTATGGCTGTAGTCTCCCCGACATGTCCTCACTGGAAAGCAAAACAGACCCTGGGTTCAATGTCGAGTTCTTTTAGAAACAGATGTGTGCTGAGTGGCCTGAACATGCCAGCATGTGGCATTAATTTAGACTGCATTCACTCTGTAATTGACCCTTACTTTATCGACAATCAGGCTGACAATACCCCACCCCCCTGAGTTGCTAAAATATTTTAGAATCCATTCCAGAAAATCACTTTCCCAGATTTCTGAGTAGCAACTGTTATTGATTTTATTGCATTCACCCAAGTAAACAGAATATTTTGAATACTTAATACGTTTCCCATTATTTAGCATCACACAAACCAGATAATGGAGGCTTGTAGCAAACGAGATTCGGTAATAAGCTGCATTGGCAAATCATCCTGGGCCCATCCCGAAGCCAGTTCCTGGAGACACACAGATGTGCAGGGCTCAGGTCTGGGAACTCTTTCCTTTATAGCACAAGGATATGTCCATACTGTATTCTACACTGCTGTCCCAAAGAGTCCTCAACTGCCAAATGCCACTAATAAAATCCCAAATAAAGGGTCAGCTGAGCTGGTCCCTCCTGGCCTCCCTTCATAAACAAAGTTCTGAGCTTTCTTCCATCTGACATCTGATGAGATGGAGCCCCTCCCTGAATTGCAATAGGGCCCAGGGCACGAGAACATTTACAGAGTACAGTGCAGGGAGCCAGCAGTGACCTTGCTGCCATCATCATTACTGTGAGCATATGTGTGCCTAGGTGGAACAAGTTTTCCATGCAGCAGGGCTGTGTTGGCTCTGAGCTGCTGGCAGGTGGCAGGCATACCTGTAAGGACCAAGGCCTGAGTGAAGGAGCCATGGATGTAACCTCTTTAGGTTATCTTCTTTCTAGGAATAGGCTTCCCCTCTGCATTTGATAACACAGCTACTAGGACTTTTGTTGAGGTCATAGAATTTAACATACTTACTCTGCCTCTGCCTTTCACTTTTCTCAAAACATCAACCTCAAAGATGTCCTGAAATCCAGATGACTTTGCCTCCTAACACTGTCCATAGTCATTCTGGCCTCATCACCATCCATGGCATTCTGGTAACAGTCTTGGGTATTATATGAGGATGGGTAGTCACAATTATCAGTGACACAGAATAAATAGAAGAGCTAGTTTTGTTTGTGAATGTACCTGGCAGATCTCAGTTTCCTCCACCCTCCGCCTTGTCCTAGCCTGCCAGAGCACTATGTGGATCACCTGTCCCAAGACATATACAGCCTTTACCCAGAGGCCATGTTGTCAAATCTATCTCTTGATGTAGACATCCTCAATCAGCACACAGGTGATCCTGAAAGTTCAGGCTGGTGATGTATCCACATGGTCATGTGGAACAGTACAAAGAGAATGTGCTTTACATTTGACAAACAGATTCTGCCTGTTAACTTTTTACTTTCCATTTGAATATTGGTAAAATATTTTACCTCTTTTAGAAAACACATTTAATTCCTTCTTCCAACAAAGTGTTGCAGAAACTTTGAATAATGAATCAAGAAACTTATTTAAGTCTATAACCCTGACATTACTTAATAAATAATAGTCCATGCTATTATAGTTTTAACAACTTATTTACAGTATTAAATTAGACTACTTTTATAAACATATCATTTTAAACAAAAATAAAAACTAAAACATTTATTTTTAATATTTACATCTAATATTGCTGCTTCTCTGACCTCTCCAGGGTGGTGAGAACAGTATCTAAACACATTCACAGAGAACAAGAGTATCTTTGATTTTCTCTATGCATGTCCAGTGGAAGGAAAGGTGAGGCTCACAGGTGATACAGCAGAGCCAGAGCTTCCCAGAGCACTACTAGTCCACAACCCTTCCCGAAAGCCTGTGTGAAAGCTGAGAAAGTGGCTTTTCTCTCCCAGGACAAATGTGCTTGGCCCAAGGCCCGATTTTGTGGAATCAAGAATGACAGTGGTATTGATTGCCCAACAATCCTGTGGTTTTTGAGAGCCCATGATTGAAACTAAGGTGTGTACTTTCCCCAAGATCTGCAGGTATGTTGCACTTAATTCATTAAGGGTACTGGGATAAAGCAAGAGGTTGCAGGAAATGAGAATGACCACCATCAGCAGACTTAGTTCTGTAGCTATGGGCCTATTGCTTAAGGTTGGGGTTGTTGAGAAGACCCCCCCCATTCAATGTGAATTCTGCCACTTTTTCTTTTCTTCCAAATCAAAGTCAGAGAAGAATGCTATAATTTTAGTTATGCAATTATATGAATAAACACACAAGGGATTTATTCCATGAGGTCACATATTTTCATGTAGAGAAAAATACTTTATACAGTTAATTTGAATTGAGTTTTTTATTTATGAGGGATCAATTGGCTGGTGATATGGAGCACTTAGTTTCAAGTCTAACTTTCTATATATGTGAAAGCTGAGTCCACTGAGGCTGTTCTTCAGGAAGAAAAAAAATCACTAAGGGATTCTGGCCTAGAAAACTCCCTCACCTCATTGGCTATAATGTAAATCTGTTCTGTGAATAGAAATGTCTTAATGTTTTGAGAAGTTCAGGATAAAATGCAGATACTATTGAGACAGAAAGTCCTTCACACCATCACCAAAGCTCACATTATCCAATGAATATGAAACACACTGATGCTTGAAGATTTAGTCATAGAAAGCCACTCTACTTCCCAAGAAGCATTTTGTTTTTATTTGCAAAGTTGATGACATTGTGCAACCTATTTACCTTCCTTATAAGAACTTATGATAGGATGACTCACAGGCAGTGACTTCACCAACTCCCTAAAGTTTGACCAGCTCAGTTCAAACAGAGCTCATCCAAGAGAAAACTGCAGATGCTTCTGACCCAAGAGTTCTTAGTTTTCAAGCTCCCCTGTCAAGATCCTCTATACTAACTGCAGGTGAGGAGCAAGCAGAGCAGGGAGGTGATACAACGTCCAGTCATAAATCTGAGAGCAGTACAGTTATTTGTGTTTTCTCCCCAGCCTAATTCAGTCAGTGGCCCAATACTAAAAGAGAATGGATCAGAAATAAACAGCAGTAAGTTCTATCAAAATACAGCCCCAGAACATGCACCACAAACCTTGGTCCAAAAATACGTATACCATACACATGTTATATATGCAAACACTTGGAAGCTTGGAAAATTGTTTTTTTTCTCTTGATAAAGTCATATTTGTACAGAGTATTATATTTAAAAATATAAAGTTGTAATTATTTTTAAACATTGGGGACTTGGCACTCTGTAGTTTTTGTTTGTCTTGAAGTTTGGCAGGTGCACAGATTTAACACATACTCTGTACTCATTCGGAAATCAGACATGTAATCAGATGCTCCCTCCAGACTCTGGGATTGTATCAGGTATCCTGTGGTCTTCAGGGAGGACCCTGCTTAAGTTGCATGCCAAGAGAAAGAGAAAGTAAGAAACCAGTCTGTACTTTCTAGGACAGAAGAGTTTGTATGTAAGAAACGTATAGGGAAAGTAGTGAAGGGAAAACAGACAAACAAACAGCCAAGTGTATGGGGCCACTCCAAAAACTTTGTCACTTGTAGACTTTATCAGTATGTTTTGATAAATTGCCTAAAATAAAAAAAATAACAATCAAGCTCTAATTCTGAATGAACATGGGGCAGAGATCAGGTAACCCATACTGATACCCAGGCATTTGGCTGCGTCCTAGCAAAGAGACAGCTACTGAAGCTGATATTGACAATAAATTATTGTCTTTATAATAGCATCTCCAGAAGAAACATGTGTACTCACATCACAGTTCTACAAACCACATCAGATTTTAACTGAATTCTGATCCCATAATGGAGCGGGCAGAAAAGATAATGTCTGAGTTAAGGTTTCTATTGTTGTGATAAAATAGTATAACTCTTTAAAAAAACACCTTGGGGAGTAAAGACTATTTCATCTTAGTTTTCACATCACAGTTCTTTACTGAGGGAAGTCAGGACAGGAACTGGTGGACAAGAGCTGATATAGGAGCCATGGAGGAATGCTTCTAATGTTTCTTACTGCTTGCTCCCCATGGCTTTCTCAGTCTACTTTCTTATAATATCCACCAGCCAAGGTGGCACCACCTACAGTGAGCTAGCCTTCCTAAACTAATCAGCAATCAAGAAAATGCACTACAGACATACCTACAGGTAAATCTTACAGAGGCATTTTTCTTCATTGAGGGTCCCTCTTCTCAAATGACTCTACCATTTGTCAAGGTGACAAAAACTAGCCAACACAGATGTGCTTTATCTCAGGAGTGCTGTACAATCCAAAGTGTCTCTTCTCTCTGCTATACTTGTGATAGAGATACACGCTGGCTGTTGAAATTCAACAGTCCTAGTAAACTGAGTCTACTCTAAGATGATAAATGGAAGTCTTTAAGCTATGTGAACTGACACAGAATAGAGGTGAGTTGGGAGTGCTTGAGGATAGACATCAGCTCTCAGATAGCATCATAGTTCTGACGTTCAAGGACAAGAATCTTCTTCCCAAATTACAGTCTCTAGCCATACTCCCTACCTTCTTTCAATGCTCAGAGACCTCAATCCTCCCCATCTCTGTGTACTTTGCCTGGAGCTTCTCCATCATTAGCATTCCCACTCTCATCCCCAACCATGACAGCCTTCCAATGTCATGTGCTAGTCAAGACTGGCTTGGACCTCAGAAGAAATAGAACAGATGTGACTTCCTTAAGTTTCTAAAGATAGCTTTGCTTCCAAGATTTCTTCTCCTTAAATCCTTAGTATCACTATATTTTATTTATTTTTAATATTTATTTTTGACAGTTTCATACACTATATTTTAATAAAAATTGTGGTGATACATTATATATTTAATAAAATTAGTTTGGAATATCAGAGAACAGATCCACCCATAGTCAAGTCAGGTGGGTCAGAGACTGTTAACTCATGCCTTTAATCCCATAATTCCAGAAACAGAGTCTTTCTATGTTTCTGTGAGTTCAAGGCTTAACTATCAAATATAGTAGCTCATACCTTTAATCTTAATTGTGGAATATGATGCAGAGTTGAACTCAGAAGTGAAACAACTGGGTGAAGAAGGTATTTAAGACAGGTGTAGGAAGACAGAGATTTGTTCTATAGAAGTGACAAGAAGCCAGGCTGAGAAAACAGATAGTTTTTAACCATGAGAAGTTGGCTGGGTGAGAAAAAATTCTTTTTTCTTTCTCTCACTACCTCCCAGATTCTTCTCTACCTTCCTATGCACTCAACCACTCAACTTCATGTTATTTACCTCTCTTAAAAAAGAAATCATGCATACACACACACACACACACACACAGAGAGAGAGAGAGAGAGAGAGAGAGAGAGAGAGAGAGAGAGAGAGAGAGAGAGAGAGAGAAAAGTGGGGTGGGAGTGGAGAAACCAATTTGCAATTTGCATTAGCCTAGAACCTAGGCTAGTTGATAAACCTGAATTAGCACTGAATTTTAAACGTAGTGTATTCTCTGATTACTTACTCTTGGACTAACATCAGTGGAAACCTGTAAGGGGAATAAAAGATTTAATTCAAGTAAGGTTTGAGATAGATTTTGTGGTCAGTTTTAGTGAAGAAAATGTAAACTTTTTTATTGTTTCTCAGCACATCGTAAGCCATATTTGGACTTGTGGGGCCTTTTAATTTCTGTGGTTTCTTCTTATGACATAAAGGACACAAATGGCAGGGTTTTTTGTATCTACTCTAGGAGTCAGATTGAATCTTTCTTCTGGATCAATTGTCCCTGTGCTTCCTACTACAGGAGGGGATACGATATTGGCCTAGAACACAAGGAAGAGTTTCCTGTTCAAGCCTGCCATATGAGGAGCAAACAATAGGTGTGTTTGGAAATATGTAGCTTGGGGACTTTCACTTGTAAGTCAGTGCTTGTCCCAAGTAGCATTTGTCTTGGTGACCAGGGTGTCATTTTTTTCAGCAATTTTCATTCATGAACTGTCCACCCACCCAGACCTTTCCTAGGTTCTTCCGGATTACATTTGAATGTTCTCGGTTAAATCAAACAATCTTATGCTTGGGAGAAGAGATATTAATTGTCATTTGGTGATTCAGCTCACACAGGTACCAAACTCACCCAGAAATTTTTGAGCCTGTGACTCTGCACATTTCATATCCATGTAGATAATTCTGATTTACAGCTTCATTCTCTTTTCCTAAGAGGGGATTATGTAAACCATTTTAGTTCCACTCCTGAGCCTTCTGGACCAGCACTGCAGAGGGAGAGCCAGGGCAGAAGTTGAGTTGTTTTTATGATCTGATTTTAGTCATGACAACCATGAACACTTCTTTTACATTGGTAATTAGCTGATATAATTCACAAACTAAATCTGAAGCCTAGAAGTCTAGATCTCAATTTGAACTTCACTTTGGAGAGTCTCCTTAGATAAGCCTAGGTGCAGGATCCACATATTATACTGGACCCCTCCTCTCTGCTTCAAGTCTGCTGTCTTGTGAGTGAGGTTGATCAGAGTCTTACTGTCTCACTTAGCCATGTCTGGGACCTGTAACTGAGATCCACCAACCTTCATGCTGTGCTCACCTCAGGGGTTATCTAGAGTAATGCCACATGTCCCTCTCCACTTCAGAATGCCCTGCCCTGATGAGTAACATGATCACATACCCTACATAGGGCCTTGAGACAGGACAGGTGAACTCTTTCTATAATTTTCTTTATAATCCTGCTGAATGGGTCCCCCTCTGAGGGGTGATTCTTTCCTCGTTAAGGCAGATTAAAAAGGTTGAGAACATAGATCTCACAGAAATGGATGGCTTTGGAATGGACAAGCAATGAATATGCTCCACAGTACCTGGAAAGAACTGGTTTCAAACTGGTACTTCCTCAGGACATGCACATCATGTCCCCAGGGTCAAACTGGCATAGCTGAGTGCATTGCTAGGGAACCTCAAGATGATCATTCCCTACATATGGGCCTCAGTAACTGCACCAAGAACAAGTTCCCAGCATCACCTCTGAAAATGCAAATTCCAGCTCATGAAACAGGAGACATTCTGTTAGAATGAATTAGGAACACATCCTGTGTGAATTATGGAGTCCTTTTAAAGAAATGACTGTTTTATTGTTAAAATAAATATTAGCCATTCTCAAGGTTCAGGGCATTACTAAACACCTACTGTGTGTTGTAATTAGGGAAAATGATGCTTTTATATACCTGCCAGCCAAGGTCTCTATACTTCAGTCAGACCCAGCATAGTCCTTAGTTTCCCCTAAAAATTCCTGAGGCCCTCACATTGTTCTTGCTTTTACATATCTAACAGGGCATGGCTACACCTCTTTTACAGTTCTTGTCAGGTCTCAGTGAGATTGTGATGATGGTTTTATTTCTGTTTGTCTCTCCAAATTATTCTATGCAACTGAAGAGCCTGAGCTGTGTGCCAATACAGTCCTGTGCAGGACAAGTTCATAAAGATAAATAATAACAAGATTATTTGATCATACTCAACATACCCATATACCTTAAAGATATTGAAGATACTTGGGCTGACAATACTCCACACAAGAACCGTAAACTAGAGCAATACTAGTACTAGGAATAAGAAACCTCCTTTCCCATGGTTGGTCATGGTAGACTTCCCAATTAATATAGATTATAGTTATATCCCTTGGTTACCTCCTCTCAGGTGTTGATGTTAGACCCTTATTGATGAAGATAGCATATACTTCAGACACAAGACAGTTGATTTGAGTTGGATCTGACCTGCAAGCCTCATCCCTAAGCTCTAGACTTCATGGTTACATCAAACACTATGCAAGCTGCCAAGGGAAGGAAGCATTTAAACAGCTCTATCCAGCATCAACACCTATGAACCATGACAATGACCAGCATGGCAAGATATGCATAAAGGTGTAATAAACAGTGCTCACATGTCAGTGGTAACAAACAGTTGTCTAATTGAACTTAAGGTCTACTTAACAAGAAGAAAATTATGCCTGGTACTG
This sequence comes from Sigmodon hispidus, assembly GCA_004025045.1. Lineage (NCBI taxonomy): Eukaryota > Metazoa > Chordata > Mammalia > Rodentia > Cricetidae > Sigmodon > Sigmodon hispidus. The sequence continues at coordinate 68,393 of PVIH01003533.1, forward strand.
AAAACCAAGTCATTTCTTAATTATCCTGTACTTCCTAATTTAGGGAAAGAGGTAGATCTTCTGTGTTATAGTAATGTCTAGTTATAAAGGCTTTCTTTTTCTTGGCTCTCCAGATGAGACTCAGGACCACATTCAGAGCCTCCATGTCTCAGGCTTTGCCTCACAGTAGCAACCTGATATGACTAGCCATTTCTCAGAAAGTTGAAGCCCTCATATTCAATTCTCACTATCCTGGCCATCAAAGAATGAAGAAAAGATTCAGTTGCTTTGGAGAATATAAAGGGCTGTCTTCAACCAGGGGGGACACCAGGCAGCATTGTCCACAGGTGAAGATTTTCTCAGGAGGACATCAATATTCTAGGAGTTAGCTGGGTTCCTCTTCTGGATTGCATTGACTCTTACATAGGTGACACACTTAGCTGATACTTTGATACTACCATGGCCATCAACTTTCCAGTGTAAATACAAGCACAAACAAGATAATACGACTTCTGATATTCATTACGTTTGTAGCATGTTTCAACTTCCTCCATCCTGCAAAATGTCTTTAGATCCAAATCTATTTTCCTCTTCTGGGCTGAGCAGTGAGGTGCTGTGCAAACTCAAAACCACAGAGGGTGCTAGAGGACTTCTCTTCACACAACCTCAAATTTTTGGACTTCTTGGGACAAATTTGCTCCTTCTTCCAAGACACTCTTACACCAGTATTGGCTTTCTACAGCACTCTGGGCTATGTTTTTATTTGTTTGCTTCTCATCATTGTTAAGGTTGGATTGCCTCCAAGAGAACAAATCAAGAAGTTGTGAAATCTCATGAAATCCTCAATGCCTCCTGACTAGAAAGTTGTGGAATGCTTCTTCAGGCTCCCCTGGGGTCCATAGAGACAGGCTTTCAAATGCTTGTCTACCATGATGCCATGAGTCTTTCTCAGCACCTGAAGGAACATGTCTTTCCTTGCATTTTTCTCCAACATTTGGGCTGCCCTGCATCGAAATACACTGCATGCTTAGATTTTTCTGAATGCTTTTCTGCCCTGACTTGTTACTCTTTCTGCTGAGCTTCAGTGTGGTCAGTCTCATCAATTACACTTGTCTCTCATTAACTCAACACTTTACTCATTCCTCACCAGTGGGACATAGAGTGAGACTTTGAGGATGTGGCGGAGGCAGGATGGTGCCTTAGAACAGGGCAATACCTGATGTGAGGGAGGGAAATGTGGATCATTAGGAATTTTTTTTCCTACATTACCTTCCAGAGCCTGCAGATGTGCAAGCCAGCTCAGCCCATATGCCACTTGGTTGCTCCCTGTGTTCTTAGGAAAAAGAGCAAGAGCACTCTTTTCTTCTTTTCTTTTCATCCCACTGAGTGTTTCAGACTCATTTTTGAAAAGATAGACCACCCAGAAAGTAGACAGTAGTAGAAAGTAGACTCTTACTCTTGCTCTACAAGGGGAACAAGGTTGGGAGATTTGACCACCATCAGCAGCTATTAAAGCAAGCACAATTTTATCCTGCTTAATTGCTAAATATACTTCTGTATATCCCACAATATACTCACAATATTATATGAACACCTTTATGAAGTAGTGAGATGATATGACATGAAGTATTGTTTTCTCTTCATTTATCAAAGTGAAATATATTTGCTTTCAGCTAAAATGATCATTTAGAATATCATTCAATAATAGAATTTAAAGAAAAACAATTTTGTATGTATCAAATATAGTATTGTAAAATGAGTTAAAATATGAAACTATTATTTAAAAGCAATATAGCATAGATAGGCATTGTGACAAAAGTCTGTAATTCTAGCACAAGGAAGGCTGAGGCAGTATGATTGCAAGTGTGAGGCCAGCTTGGGCTTCATAGCAAATTTCTAAAAAACAAAACACCACAATACAAAACAAAATAAAAACACTCCACAGTTCATCTGCTATAGTATATTTTATTTGACAACATTGCAAATAGCAAATTTAAAACATTACTAATATAAAACTAAGCATACATAAAATTAATGTCTAGAGGTGTCTGTCATAGAAAAACAGAACTATAGTATTTTTTGCAATTATTATAAGTAATGGGGTGCCTGGTTTGTATTTTGTTTTGGCTGCAATAAAAGTTAACTAAAGAATAAACTTATGTATCTTACCACATCGTATTTTACACAAAAGTAGAGCCATTCAAATATGTAAGTGGGGCAGTTTCTGGCTATCTGCCTATGGGAATACATTAGACTGTGGAACCTGTGACTCCCTCATTAAGGCTGATGAAAACCCACCTGTATTCGTGTTTGCTACAAACATATCCAGTCCTGCTACAGGGGCACTTTAGACAAAAAGCACACATATATGTAGAAACTTCCACAGTGATTGTGGAAACAATGTGAATGAAACATATAACTTTGGATTGTAATCTTGATGCTGTCTTTAATGTGAGACTTAAGGGTCTGTGAGTAAACAGTAGATAAAAAGATGTATAGAATTCTAGAATGAACCAGAACCCAGGGTACTCATGTGCGTCTTACTTTGTTCTCCCCTGTTTTCTTCCTTCTTCCTGCTCTCCCCATCTCTGCCTTATGATCTCATTTAAAGCATACTTTTATTGTCTCACAATCAAAGGTAACAATCACCAAACCCAGCACAAAGTGCCCTGAGTCATGCAATAAAGGTAGAAACCTTAGTTATGAAAGAGTTCCTTTTGAACTTTTTACCATTTGAAGTAAAAAATGTACAAGTATGCACTTGCATACCTAGCCACAGATCCTCATCAATTTTTGCTAGCTGGTGACTTCAGTCCCTGAGATGCTACATGGCTTTCAAGGCAGACCACCACTTAAAGTCACAACCTAGAAGAGCTGAGACACACACAGAGGGTGACCTTATCTCCTATTTCCCCAGACCTCCTCCAAATTCAGTGCCTTCTTTAAAGATAGCAGATATTTGAATTAGCACATTTCTAAAATTTCCCACTGAGGTTCTGTATTTGAATATCATGCCTTTCTCTGATATAGGGTCTGGTGTATCCCAGGCTATCTCAGTGTATCTGAGGGTATCTTTGTTCCTTCTACCACCACTTCCAAGATGTTGAACTTGTCTGTGTGTTCTATCATGCCTGGTTTATGTAGTGCTAGGGATCAAACTCAGTACTATGCACAGGATAGACAAGCACTCTACCAACTACTCTCCTATCTCCTTTAATTATAAGATGAAGAAAATTAGATTTCTGAATTTTCCTAAAAAATCCAGGAAAAAACCCAAATCAGCTGAATGGAAGTGTGTAGAAAAATGCAAATAGATCCCAGCCTGTCACCCTGCACAAAACTCAAATCCAAGTGGATCAAAGACCTCAACATAAACCCAGCCACTTTGAACTTGATAGAAAAGAAAGTGGGAAATATACTTCTACGAATTGGCACAGGCGACCACTTCCTAAATATAAAACCAGTGGCAAAGACACTAAGACCAACAATCATTAAGTGGGATCTCCTGAAGCTAAGAAGCTTCTGTAAAGCCAAGGACACTGTCAATAGGACAAAACGACAGCCTACAGAATGGGAAAAGATTTTCACCAACCCTACAAGTGATAGAGGACTGATCTCTAAGATATATAAAGAGCTCAAGAATCTAGAGCCCAAAAACTTGAATAACCCAATCAAAAAATGGGGTCCAGATCTAAAAAGGGAATTCTCAGCAGAGGAATTATGAATGGCTGAAAGACACCTGAAAAAGTGCTCATCATCTTTAGCCATCAGAGAAATGCAAATCAAAACAACTTTGAGATACCACCTAACACCTGTTAGATTGGCTAAGATAAAAGGCACAGATGGAGAGGATGTGGAGCAAGGGTAACACTCCTCCATTGTTGGTGGAAATGTAACCTTGTTCAGTCACTTTGGAATGCAGTATGGTGGTTTCTCAGAAAACTGAGAATCAATCTCCCCAAGGACCCAGCAATGCCACTTCTGGGTGTATACCCTAATGATACACAGTCATACTCCAAAAGCATTAGCTCAACTATGTTCATAGCAGCATTATTTGTAATAGCAAGAACCTGGAAACAACCTAGATGTCCCTCAACTGAAGAATGGATTAACAAACTGTAGTACATCTACACAATGGAATACTACTCAGCAGTAAGAAAAAATGATATCCTAAAATTTGCAGGCAAATGGATGGACTTGGATAATATCCTCCTGAGCGAGGTATCACAATCTCAGAAAGATAAGCAGGGGATGTACTCACTCTTTAGTGGTCTCTACACAAACAAAAAAGAAAAAAGCCAAGCATGCCCAAGCTGCAAACCACAACCACTGAACAGCTTGGGATCAGAAACACCCTGGACTGACTCTTCGGATCCCACTCCACATAGAGGAACACCTGACTCACTCTTGAGGGAGGGGGGACAAAACTGGATCTGCCAGGAGTGGAGACTGAACTAAACAATATTGAGTCAGTGGGACCATGGGACCGTCTGCTGCCTGCCCAGGGAGGGAATGGGGAGTTGTGGAGAAGAAAAAATAGCCTAATGTGGCGGGAGGGGGAAAGGATCTTGAATAAGGATATACAGGGATAGAAAGCGTGACTTCTTTGTTAATAATAATAATAATGATAATGATAATAATAATAATAATAATAAAACTTTGGAAATATAAAGAAACCCAAACCCCCCCCCCCAAAAAAAATTTCCTGCTCCTATCTAATTTAACATGAGAGAATCTTTAGTACCTTAAAACGCAGGTGCCTTACTGGGGGAAACTATTTCAGGCTACTCTTGGCTCTATCCAGACAGTGCATGCTGGCACCCAAGGCTTGGAAGCAGAAGCCTCAGATTGGCCAAGTGAAGGTGGAAGGTGGGTTCAGCACTGACTGAGCTTAACTCTGTCTTATAAGTTTAGTGAGTTCCTTGTCCCACCATGTGTCTGTAAGTACAAGTGCCTCTATATAGTGTGGTTATAGTCTTGGACACAATAGCTTAAAGAAAGTCAGTATTAATTCTTAAACAATTTTTATTTTTCTTTTCACTTCAGATTTCTTCTTTCCCTCTCCTTTCCTTTTTGTTAGATTTGTTTGTTATCCATTCTAGTGTTTATTTGCATTTCAGTTCAAGGCAGTGAGGACTGCTCCAATAGAGTATTTTCTCCTGATTAATTTCTTTTTCATTGGAGCATAGAATGTGTTACTTTTTCTGTGATGAAATTTTTATTGTTTTTTTTTATAATTACAACACATAAACTTAATTCTTAAGAATAAGAGTCACTTGCTCTGAATACTTTTATAATATGTGTTGATAAGTATTCAGTTTCAGTTATAATTTTTTTCTATTTTGGTGGGGAAAACAGAGAAGAGTCACATTCTTGATACATTTCAAGTACACAACTACCAGGCTGAGCACTGGTCTCTGGAATAGGTCATCCTTACCAAAGAGTTTGTACCCTTTAGTAAGAATTTTCTTCTTACTCAGCACCTTGTCTAGTAACACTTTATGTTTCCATGAATTCCATTTCCTTCCATTACACATCTGAGTTAAATCATAAAATGTGTATCTTTCTGTGCCTAGCTCTTTTTACTTAGCACAATATCCTCTAGATTCATCCATGTCATTACAGTTAGTACAGCCTTCATTTTCAAAGGCTAGATAGCAATCTGTACACATGCATGTGCATATGTACGTGTGTATACACACAGGCAATCATATTTTCTTTATCTGCTTATCTGTGGGGGACACTTCAGTGATCCCATTTCTTGTTTACTATGAATAGTGGTGCAATGAAAATAGAGAAAAGGTGTCTTTGAGATGCAGATTTCATCTCTTTTGAATATACATTTAGCAATGGAATTATAGGATCTAGTAGAATTTCCATTTTAAAAATAGTTTTGAGTACTCTCTGTCCTGTTTTCCAAACTGTTTATTTCCAATAGTGTGCATGAGTTCTCTTTTCTTCACATCATTACCACCTTAATTTTTCTGTTTTTGATGACAGCCATCTTACTGAAATGAGGTAATATGTGATACTTTTCATTTGCATTTCTCTGATGATTAGTGATATTGAACATTTTCCATGTACCTGTTTGCCATTGGTATGTCTGCTTTGGAAAATATCTATTTAGATCTTTTGCCTACTTTTAATCAAGTTGTTTTTTACTGTATAAGTTCTTTATTTATTATAGATACCAGCTCTTTAACAGATTGATGGAATACAAATATTTTATAGCATTCTACAAATTAACCTTTCATGTTGTTGATTGCTCCTTTTTCTGTACAGAAATTTGGAGTTGTTTTTCTCCATTCTGTGAAAAAATATTATTGTGTTTTATATTTAGTCTTATATCTCCTCAAGTAATGAATAATTATTAATTTCTAAAGTCATGCTCAAATGTACTGCATTTAATTATTGGTGAGTTTGTCTCTTATGAGACAATAAGTTGCAGGAATGGAGTTTATTTTGTTCATCACTGAATTCCTTCTGCACACAGGAGAGAGGTAAACATTCATGGCACTAATTGCTTACAGCAGCAGAGTGCTACAACTGCGTTTATTGTCTGGGAAAATCTCTGGAAAAATGTTGACATTCTGGTAGCACACAATCAGCTCCTACTTCTTACTTAGTATCATCTGCAGAAATATATCTATAAACACACACATGGGGACAGTATATGCTTACTGAGGTCAGCAAGACCTGAAAGTTTTAAAGCATTAATCCCAGAGATGCTGTCTGCTCAAAATTTAAACAAAACCCTAAAAATAACTACAAGTCTTTTTTATTTTAAGTGATAATGCACTGTACTCAGTACGAACATTCTGTTGATCCAAGTTGTTCTGATCAATTGCTTCAATTTAATGATATAAATATGAGCTTTAGATTAGCACATTTATACAATTTTCACTTTAATAACCAATAAACTCATTAACAAGTTATTTGAGGGAACTCTCTGATACCTTCAGAGTCAGTCACAGAGGCTTGCTGGGCATCTTGATTACTGTTCTGTGTCTTGAGCATGTGTACAAGTTGCTATATACTACCATGTTAAAGCACTGTCAAAATGTTCAGTGACACTATAGCAACTACAAGTGTGTAGGAGAAAAGTGTTGGTCAGTTCCAACCCAGAATTGAGAGCTTTAGGGAGCTGACATTCCTCAGGAGCTGTGGTGTGTGGTCTGCACACAGCTCCTGGTGTGTGTGCTTGTCTTGATGACTCTTGAGCAGAAGTGATCCTGAGGCCAGTACTCCTCTGACTCCATCCTTCTCATGTTACAAGGCCCATCTGTATGAGAGTCCCAGTGCTGGAGTCCCAGCAAGGCTGTGAGAAGAGTTATGTTCTAATTTCACAAAGGAACAAATGTATGCTGCCAAATATAATCAGGAGCAGATTCTTCTGAGAAGATTCCAGAACCCAGGGGCTTAGAGGAGGCGGCAGTGGGGCTACATCACAGTGATTGGATTTAAAATAACAGCACTTACTCATATTTTTAGTTGTTCATTCACTCAGCAAATGTTTATTGAATGTGCAGTGCAGGAAAGGGATTTTGAAAGATTCTTACATGAGAGAATTCTGTTTTATGTTTAATTAGATCGATCAGAACTTGCAGAACTTGCAGTGTTGTAAAAATAATTAAGGTTGTAGGAAACACTTGTTTTCACACTCAGTTTTCTGAAGAAAGTCTATCAAATAGGGTAACCTGTTCCTCTTTGCTATTCAGTACAGATGTCCTGGTAAGTGAAGAACAGATAAAGAAGTATCACTCATTGTCCATCCCTACCCTTTGTCTGTGGATTGTTTTTTGTATTTCATGTTAGTTCTGGATGTTTGATCTTCATTCTTTTTTATTGTACCACAAATTGTCTTCTCTTAAGCGATGATTATGGGTAATGCCAAATCTCACTGGAGCAGAGCATCCAAGACTCTTGGGGAAAAAAATGGTAAGTACATGCAACACTGCCCAATTCCTGGAGCAGGGTCCTTAGTGGAAATTTAAGCAGACTTTCCTCTCAATACTCTACTCCGTGGTAAATGTAGAGGTTACTTTTTATAGCCTTCAGGGAAGCCTTATGCATAATGAAACTTGCAAATAGAAATTTAAAGTCAAAGTCCACTGTTTTCTTTATGATCCAAACAGTGACAGCAACAGCTACCATACTTATGCTTACTCAGCCACACTGCATAATTTTACTTTATTTAATAACCAGTCATCTATTTCTAAGTGTGCTTAAATTTTTGCTTGAGAGTCAGTATTATAGAACTAATAAAAATGACCCAAATTCAAAACATATATTTCACATAGGGAAATTCATCAGGAAAGCAGGTGTGTTTACTGTTTTGTGTCTTGTGAACTTTTCTAAGACCAGGGAGTAGGATGGCTCCTGACAGAAGTATAAGTTACTCCGTCTGGCTCAACAAGGATGTGGTCACCCAATACCTATCTCTTTCCCTCATCTGGGAAAACTTACTGCTTTCATTGCTACAAGTCTAGAGAAAATGGGCTTCAGTGCCTACTGTGACAGCAGATAGGAGATGATGTTGTTGATGTTGTTGTTGATGATGATGATGATGATTTCCATTAATGCTGTAAAGTTTTTACAGCACAACTGTGACTTAGGCACAGTTCTAGTGGTACTTGATTAGAAGTTTCAGAGCTTGACCATGATCTCAGTGTTCTCTTTGGTTCTTCACTTAGGGGACTACTTCTCTGGAATTCAGTTTTCCTGCCTACAGAATTAAGTGTGAGTAGCAAATTCAAAATTGTGATTTTACTTCATGTTTTACTGGCATCTGGAGGAAATATACCCCAGCATGAAGCTAAATGGAGTTTTTGTGAAGTTGCCTATGCCCTGCTCTTTATCTTCCTGCTTCCCTCAGGGATTGGATGATCACTGCATCAGGAACTAGGTCACAGGAAGGTGGGAAACATAACAAAGTCAGCATTGAAGAGTTCATGACTTGAGGACTCCAGAGAGAAGAACATAAACTAGAATTTAGTATTTTCTTTCAGCTTCTAGTCACTGTGAACTAAATCTATGTGAAAATGTCTATTTATACTGTTTTCATCTTAAACTTGGCTGGTTTTAGAACAAGTCACACATACATGAACCTGTGACTAGTGACACATGTTTCAGAAAATTTTCATGCCTTGCTCAACTCTCATATGGTTAGCCTTTTTATGCACCCATATGGGCAATCTAAAAAGCAATATGCACATTTTATACACACAATATACAAACACACCCCTGCACATGTATGCATGGGTGTTAGGATTTTATTGCTATGAAGAGACACCATGACCACAGCAACTCTTCTTTTTGTTTATTATTATTATTATGAACAAAGAAGTCACACTTTCTATCCTTATATATCCTTATTCAAGGTCCCTTCCCCCTCCCACCATATCAGGTCATTCTTTCTTCTCCACAACTCTAACCCTAACCCTAACGCTAACTCCTCATTCCCTCCCTGGGCAGGCAGCAGGCAGTCCCATGGTCCCACTGTCCCAATATTGCTTAGTTCAGTCTCCACTCCTGGCAGATTCAGTTTTCTCCTTTTACTCTCAAGACTGAGTCAGGTGTTCCTCTAGGGGAAGTGGAATCCAAGGAGTCAGTCCAGGGTGTTTCTGACCACATCAACTCTTATAAAAGAAAACATTTAATTGAACTTGGCTTACAGTTCAGAAGTTTAGTCAGTTATCATCATGGCAGGAAGCATGGCAGCATGCAGACAGACAAGTATTATAGAGGTAGTTGGAAGTTCTATAACTTGATTCAGTTCTAGGCAGCACGAAGACAGTATGACACTGGATCTGGCTTGTGCTTCTGAAACCCCCAGGGATATACTTCCTCCAAAAAGGTCACACTTCCCACTGGTGCCACTCCCCATAAGCCTGTGGGGGATATTTTTTGTTCAAACCACTATAGCATTGTGGGTCTGCATCTCTGGAGAGCATTTATAAGGAAACCACTCATACTCACATAGTTCTGTGAGCCTGCTAATAGTGATTGCTGGTCTTCCTCACTTCTGTAGGATGTTAAATCTTAAGGTCACCTGGGGTCTGATGAAGACTTAGTCAGCAGTTTTCATTTTAACTCAGGTAAAACCAGACCACTAAGGCAAATACTCTTTAAATGTGAACACCCTGTTTCTGTAGATCTAATTGATAGAAATGAAGAGAGAGTTTATTGTTCACTCAATAGTGTCAGATGAGGAAATTCAGAGAATCCCAATCATATCACAATCAAATTAGAGATTCCTGGATAAGCCTCATTTCTGACAGGCATATGAACAATTCATGATGAACAGCTCTATGTGGACTGATTATGGGGACTTAAGCCATTCCTTTCTGCATGAGCCTCTAAGAGATCTCATACCTAGGGGGAAAACTCCTGTTTTATATTCTCATTATTATGTTCTGCCTCCCTATTCTGTGACTTTCTGCTAACACTTCTGGTTAAGTATCCATCGTGTGCACTGAGAATTTAGAGGTGGTCATGACCTTCAACATCATTTTCTCTGAATAGAGCTTATATTGGTCATGGAAACTGGCAGCAAGTGTGAACGGAAAGTAGTTATTGGCTGAGAGCAAAGTAATACCACAGATACAACAGGTAATAAGTTAATACTCATCCAAGAATAATGGCACAGAAGTCTCTCTGAATGATATAATGCCTAGAATGTAGACCTCAAAATGAAAGAAGCATCTTGGCAAAGGAAAGACAAGAAGCCTCTAAGAACACAGGCTGCATGTTGGTTGTGGGATGAGTAGCTTGGTTGGTCTGAATCAGCCTGTAAAATCTAGAAAAGTGGAAGGTATAGAATCCAGTCCACAAGGGTTGGAAAGTGCAGAAAGGAGCATCTTATGCTTTCTTTCATGTCATCTAGAGTTGTTTAAAGGGCTCAGTGACATGATCTGAATCTTGTTTTGATGACTATTTAGACTGTAAGATGAAAAATAATCAATAGTAGGGCTTTAGGACCAGACATTTTAGGGCACCACACTGCATAGGTATCTGTGCTTTGATATAAGGAAGTAGACAAGAATGAAGCCTAGAACTTCAGGGTACTATACATGTAAAACTGGCTTGAAAGAATCCAGGAAGAATTCAAAAGAAAAATGGTGCAGCTTGACTGGAGATTTGGTGCATCATGTGTCACAAAGAAAGCAACAAATATTCTAGAAGGAACATGTGGAGAAATGGGATGAAAGCAGAGTACATGGAAGTTACTTTTGTTCCCTTTGACACCCTGGGGACCATACTTGTAGGCAGACACCAAGAAAAGACAAGAGTAGGTAGTAAAACCTACTGAACAATAGGACGTTTCCTAAACAGCTACTGAGATGGGAATTGTCAGCCAGCCCAAGTGGGGCTCACAACCTGATTCTTTTACTGCAATACAGTCACCATGGCCATTGACAATGTTGTTCACCTTCCTAATCATCAAGACCTTAAGCATTTATCTGGTAAGTAGCTAAATTAAATTATTTCTCTAGCCTTATGGGAAACCTGATTTCCCTGTCCCCTGCACTCTGCATAATTTCATTTGCTGTGCTCTTTAGAATTTCTGAGGATAATATATAAAGACACTAAATGAAATGAAAAAATAAACAAATAAAACTAATTATTAAAGGCTTTTGTAAAAATCCATTCCATTGACAGTGTCCTTGGCTTTGCAGAAGCTTCCCAGCTTCAGGAGATCCCACTTATTGATTGTTGGTCTTAGAGCCTGTGCCACTGGTGTTATATTTAGGAAGTGGTGGCCTGTGCCAATTTGTAGAAGTGTATTTCCCACTTTCTTTTCTATCAAGTTCAAAGTGGTTGGGTTTAAGTTGAGGTCTTTGATCCACTTGGATTTGAGTTTTGTTCAGGGTGACAGGCTCAGATCTATTTGCATTTTTCTACACACTTCCATCCAGCTATGCCAACACCATTTGTTAAATATACTATCTTTTTTCCATTGAATGTTTTGGGCCTCTTTGTCAAAGATCAGGTGTTCATAGGTTTTTGGGTTAATGTCTGCATCCTCAATTCTATTCCATTGTC